>JAEMWC010001507.1:107500-144997 GCA_016490735.1 Pachyseris speciosa
TGCAAGATCTGAAAAGTAAGCTCTTCCCTACTGACCCTAAACCTTTTGTCAAAATACTGGCTACACCCCAACTACTGGTATATTACTGAGGTCATGTTTTGATTGGTTGAGGCCATTTTCTGAAATCACAGGCTATATGTTATATCTTGTGAGTAGCAAAAATCAGTGATTTTGACACCAAAATAAAGGTAAAAAATAAAAAAAACTTACATTTTCATGGAAACATTCAACCATTCAATTCCTCTTTTGCTCTGATGAAGGGCTAGCACTCGAAACGTCAGGACAAACTTTTTCAACCTTTCATTTCATTTCATTTATTTGCCAATTCTTTTGGATACATTTGTTCATTTAAGTATTAAATACAGGTGCCGAGGTGCCCTCTAAGAAACTGTAAGGCTTTTGCGAGAGAGGACACCTCAGAATTCGAATGTTTGAGTTAATGTTAGAGAAAAAAATAAGTGTGTAACAACCTTTGGTTGTTGTTATTGATGATTCTCATCACCACCGACACAGACCCAGTAGTGGGATTTTTCTAAAAGTCCGAGTCAATAACCCATTCGCCTTTCAGCCTCATGCTATTGACTGAGAGCCCATTTGGGCTTGAGGAATAATGGATGATGTGCTATATAGGGAATCATTGGTTAGATAAAGCCAATTTAGGACAATATGAATTTTGCATACAACAGTCGTATGCGAGCATTCGTGTCAGCTTAGAACTCAAGTTGTGCAGTCTTAATCAAGCCTACAATTCCCTTATGTCAGTCATAAGAGAACTTGTGCAGTCTGTTCAGAGCCAAGTCATGTTATCAGCAGGTTTCATACAACCACTGTAGTTGAAAATTGTACCGTCCAAATCAGCCTTCACAACATGGATAGAACAACCCTAAATACAATAGAAGCAGTCCCGAGTTACCTTGAACTCAATGCCCTTTCTTCTTCATCATCTTCCTCCTCTAACGTTGACCCACTGTTTACCTCGTCCAATTCCTCGTCCGGACTACTATAATCTGATTCAATGTCACCGCCACATGTTGCAACACTTAGTTTAGCGTGTGTTTCAGAGAAGACTGGATTCATAATTTTGTACCACTCGCGCTCTTGCACAGGGGATTTCCCGCTTCCGGATTTCACTCTTTCGGTGATTTTTTTCCACTCAGCTTTCATCCATTTGTACTTTTTCCGGAGTTTTCCAATACTGTATCGATCCTAGCTCTTTCGTTCCCTCCTTTCTTCTTGGTGCCTTTGCCCGGGCCTTTGTTTTCCAATTTTTCCAAACGCGCATCGAGCTGTTCTTTGATGTTGTTGAAAATTTGGTCATTTGACAACTTTTTGAGTGCCAAAGTTTCCAAATCAAAGGCAAAATCTTCAGCAACAACCTCTGTGAACTGTTTCAGTTCCTCTTCCATCCACTTTCTACTCCTAATTCCCAAAAGAGCCTTCCCTTTTACAGTTGCCTTCGTCTTCGTGGCAACCGCCATCTTGTTTTAGCCTCGGTTTCAGTTTGAGGTCTTAGGCAAGTTTTGTGTTAAGGTCGTATCGTCCTTACGCTAGAGGACACCAGACGTCCTTACGCGTTAAGGTCATCGATCAGATGCCCTTAATTTCAGATGGCTAAGTCGTCGGATGGCAAGGTCGTCTCCCCTTTTTCTCGAATTTATACTAGACAACCTTAGCCGCTTTGGTGCGCTAAGGTCGTCTACCCGCTAAGGTCATCTCTAGTATAAACACGGCCAATCAAAAAAAGGTTCTTTAATTCGATTACCCTATAGTCTCTCTGGGTGTCCACCTGCTAACCAAAGAACCTGAGGACTCTGGGTACAAGATTGCATGCTGCCAAGGTACATGTACTTGCTTTGATGGAGAGGACTGGGTAAGCTGGGTGGCCAAATGGCGAGCATTGCAAGCCAACAGAAGTGCATGTGCACAAGCGCAAGGGAAAACGGGCACAGTTAGACTCAAGTTTTCAACTTGCGGCTACTTGTGAGACTGTTTGGCCAGGGCTTAACTAAACATTTGTTGTTAATTTGCAGAGGTGGTGGTGCAAGGTGATGAAGCAGGACATGTCCAGCAGGATGTAACACTTTAAATCTGAGTTTACTTGGAGGTACAGTAATATTAATGACACTGTTGCTGATGCTGATGATAAGCCTTAGCTTAATTTAAACTTCTTTATTAGAAATCAGAAGACGGCTAATTTTTCCTGGAGACAATCCATTTTATGCCACATTACCAACAGCAATAACTTAACAACGTGAAAGAAATGCATGTAACATCAATTTAATGGAAACCCTGGAAAAAAATCTGAGCTCCAGAAGGGATTTGAATAAGATGATCTATTATTGTTCCTCATTTCCACCCTGCTTCATGTTCTTACAGTAGTATATTACATGATAGGTACCAGCATGTGATACTATCAATAAGCAGAATTTAATATGCCAAAATTTTGGGCTGCAAATTTTGTCCCTTTGATTGGATGTCAATAATTGGCATTGTTTCTCCTTGTTTGCATACATGTAAGTTATTTCAGATTTCAAAGTTGCTATTTTTGTTGTTACTTTTTTCCTGTGAGGGGTCTGCAGGGTTTCTCTTGAGTGATCAATAGGGATTATCTAGCATCCCCACCACATTTATACACAGTGGAAACTGAGGAGTCTGAAGAGGAGAACAGTTAATAGGCCATCCCATTGTCTTGTTCTTTGTTTGTGTAATTAGATGGTCATGCCTACATTGTACCATGAAAGTGATGATGAATTGCAACCAATGATAGGAGCATTGATTGGTAAGAAAGATTAAATGATAAGATTTCTTTAATAATGGTGTAGATGCTGTAAATTATGCAGCTACTCAATGTGAAATATAGGGTTTGATTCTAGGTATTGATTCAGCACTTTAGGTTTCATGAGTACAGTGGAACCCTGTTAATACGGACACCAATAAGGGACATGCCAAAGTGCCCCGTTATGCGAGTGTCCATATCAAAAGGACTCATCGTGGTTTTATATGTTAAAAGGGATTTGGATGATGGAAAACCTCAATGCAGCCAAATGCCACCAAGCATTGATTACCTGACTGCAAGAATGATAATGAAATTCTTGCGTAACAATTAAAAAACCCACTCTGGCAAAAAAAAAAAAACGAGAAACTACACTGTAGGGCAAACTGAAAAAATGAAGAATGACTCTTTCCCTACACTCGGTTGAGCTCTCGACCATAGATATTCCGCAGTTTGTTTATAGCCGCATTTTGTTAACCGGCCCGTGACAATAATCAGCTTCCAAAAGCGATCTCTTTTCATACCATGAGAGAAACTAGGACCTCAAAACAATTTTTATAGTTCAAGAAGTGCTGAGAAAGTTGAAGGACAATGACAGCTGTTTTAGGTCATCTTTTACATTTTTGTAACAAATTTTATTGGTACATGTAGCATTATTTATGAGGTCAATTTGGTTAATCTTTTGCATCATGAAAGAAAGTTGCTAAAATTACCCAAACTTTCTTTTTTTATATTATTGGGACAACTTGTGTCAGTACATGTATGTCACAGTGTTTTATTGGTATTACAACAAAGACTAGCCTGCATGCAGACGTCTCCTATTTCCTTTGATGCATGCGGAAAAGGGACGTCTGCGAAACAGCGACACTAATCGTGTTCCAGTTTCCTGCTGTTTTCCCAGGATCTTGGGAAAGAAGTGTGATTGGTAGCCAGATAGTGGTCTTTGTTCAAGCAAACTCTGATTGGTCTTTTTCTAAAACAGATTTTATAATGTATGCATGCATTATGCCGCCCAAATTTAGCGGGTTTTCCATTTAAAATGGATCAAAACATACAATGTTTACTGTGATTTTCAGCCATCGAAAAGTATAGTGACCGAAATCTTGTGCAAGGTCACAGAGCATTTACATGTACATGTACATGTAATGTTAACCAAGAAATTCTTTCTCTTCAGTTCACTGTGGATCCAACATCAGCTTATATTTCAAAACATTGTCTCAGGAAACTCAGTGCAAAACCAACATAGACTTCCCAACAACTTGCAAAAAATTGACGAGGAGATTTTTGAAGATTACCATCGCAAATCTTTTAAAACAGGAGCATCGGCTTCTCATGAGAAACAAATTCTCCTAGATGAATCTGTTTTTCTTGGCCAAACAATCATGACTCCTTGCTATCTTCAACACTCATCAAGGTCTTCCCCAATTCTCCTGTTAGGCCTGTGATCAATGATCGAGTAGCTGAAGAGTCTGGAAATGAACATAAGACTGTAGTGCAAGTCAAGCCTCATTGGCCAAGTAAAACCAAAGTGAACCTACTGACTCAAGAGCTGAAAAGCTTGGGGAAAATGTGTCGGGGTACATGCATAAAACACTGATACATGTGTACATGTATGTCTTAAAAATTTGAAAGGAGATATTTATTTCTGGTTATACCAAACCTGTTGATATGGGCCATATACGGCCCAAGTATATTGGCATAACCTAAATTGGGCCCTCTATGGATAATACATGGATTTGGTATGGGCTATTGCTTGCCATATCAAACCCATACTTGGCATGCACTGTCTTCATTCAGTTATAACTCTATTGTCCTTTACTATTGGATTGCTACGTATGAATGCAGCATAGATGTTGTGGTTCATATTTTATTTTTTGGTTAAATTTTTTCAATCCAGTTTACTTTTTCAAACTAGTTTATGTTTTTCAAGTCAGTTTATTTTTTTAGAATCATGGGAAGGGAAGTTTTTCTTTAATACACAAACTTTATTTCCTTTCTTTAACTGAACTTACATGTAACCTCAAAAACGTTACACAAAAACATTAAATAAATAAAGGGTTAGGGTTGGTGGTTAGGGTTTTTTTTTAAGGATTGGGTTTAGGGGTAGGGTTAGGCACTGATCTTATTATTTAGGCCTAAACCCTGATTTTAAATGGTTAGCTTTTATGGAAGGGTTAGGAAGACTGTGCTTTGATGTTATTGTGTATGTTGTGGTATGAAATTTATTCCTTTGTCTCCTAACCCTAATCATTCATAGGAGACAAAGGTATGAAATAATTTCACACAAAGTAAATTGCATACCACAACATTATAATAATTATTATGTTTGTACTACAAAGCTTGTATGTTGTTTTATCAGAACTCATCTTTGGTCATGCCAGCTACCAGTTATACATGTAATTTATTAAATAATTTAAGAAATGGATGGATAATTTAGTTAATTAATGGTAACAATTTTAAAGTTGTAAATTGTACTTCAGACATTTTACATGTTACAGTAATCAGTTGGCCACTTCACATAATACAAGAGTTGTATTCTATTGTTGTATTACATCATTTTAATTTACAACCCAATTACCTTTTCACAATTTAACATGATGTTAACAAGGCTGTGCTCTAAGGAAATTTTTTGGGAGCCCAAACCTCTGAACCTTTGAAATCCAGGGTGCCCAGCATAATAATTGTGTGAAAAAATTAAGATTTCTTTGTCATCCAAAGGCAAATTAAAGTAAGTCGCTAGGGGCCCCCAGGCTCTGCTAGAGCACAGCCTTGGTTAAGTTACACAGGTTATCTATGTATGTGTTACAGTACTGTCTCAGAGCACCCAGGATTTCAGTAGTAGCTGTCTTATACTATGCAGGGGATAAGCGCTGACAAACTTTGTGTGGTGATCTCTCACTGACATGAGCCAAGTGTGTGGATTGGAACATTTGCAGGCACAATTTCTGAAAGCCACCATCAATAAGGTCGAAGAAAACAACTTTGTAGTGGTCCCTATACAGGTTTCACTTTAGCAGTAATTGACTTCTGCTCACAATGTATTTTGCATACATTGTAGGTAATAAAAACTCATTGACAACTCTTTGACTTATTCTGCTGTATAATGTCTATCATTTAGCCATTTCTCTGTTTTTTGGCTACTCATTAAGTGGTGACGCAGAAATTTTGGTTTGTTCATTTAACTCAGTTATTTTCTGGCAAAACTACTCTTTATCAACGCAGTATTCTTCTATGGCTTCTGCCAATTTGAAAATGGCTTAGAAGCCTTGTAGATAAGATGGTAGGGAGAGTTGGGATCTATGAATGAATTAAACTTTTGGTAGAGAGGAGTCTGGGATGTAAAAAGTCAGGATATCAACAAATATGGGTTAATTTGCATCAGTCACCAGTGTGGTGTATGGATAGGGTACAAGACTTCTGATCCAGAGGTTGGCAGTTCAAACTCCCATAAGTGTATTATCATAAAGTGTGTCATATGGCAGGGTGTGGCTGAATGTGGGAATAGGGGAGTGGTACAGTGAATGGGGGGGGACCTATAAGAAAGAAAAAAGTAATCTTAAAAGAATGTTGTTAAATTCTTTTTGTAACACCCCCCCCCCCCAAAAAAAAAAATTTTCCATGCCCCATTTTTTCAACCACACCCCAAAATTAAAAGCCCTTTTTAGACAGTTGATAAGAACAAACCAGTTTAAAAATAATAAACTGGTTTGAAAAAATATACTAGTTTGAAAAAAGTAAACTGGATTGAAATAAATTTAAACCAAAATAAAATTTCAACCACAACAGATAATTATACACATAAAGATGTCATGAAAGGCTGGCTGGAAAGACAGTTGAAGTACAGTGTACATGTATGCCAGTTGTTCAAAAAGCATACAATGTAACTGTGGACTTCAGTTTGGGACCGTTTGGACCATGAAACTTCTAATTTTGTTGCAGATATTGTTGAGTACTCTTAAATATGGAAGAGGTCAAGATTGTGTAATAATCACTTTTCTCCCACACCTGTCTGTCTGTTTCTCAGTGAGAGGAGAGTGGTTGCATGAAGGAGAAAGGAGAGAGGAAAACATCAATGGCTTCAGTGGCCACTTGGACAAGTCTAGTAATAATTTTTCATGTAATGATTTTTTTGTAGGCTGAAATTAAGAGAAAGAGGGGTCAGAAGGTGCCACTACTTTTAACAAAGGAGGTCAAAGAAACAATCAACGAAGTGAAGTTGGCATTAATCAAGAAAACCCCTCCCTATTTGCAGCAACTGGAAGTGGTTCATTAGGTCATTTGAGACCATGGGAGTGCATTCATGAAGAAGGTCATCACTAGTGATGTGTTAAACCTGGAAAAACCTGAAGCTGTAACAAGTACCAGGCTTCAAAAATATGTAGCTACTGTATCACAAATCGTGGACCTTCAGGAGAATGAACTTGATTGGTTTACTCGCCACTTAGGCCATGAAATCTCTGTCCACAGGGAGTATTACAGGTTACATGAATCAACCATTGAGCTTGCAAAATTGGAAAGATCCTTACCACAGTTGATGAGGGAAAAACAAGGCATTGGGCTGGGAAATCCCTAGATGCTATTAACCTGGACAGAGCCATTGATCCAATTGCAGGTAGGCTTAAAGGCATTTTGCCATCAGGAAACCCAGATTCAATCCTTAGTCACAGCTTCTGAAGCAGCTTAAGTATTTTCTGGCAAGTAAAGTGACACAACATTAAGTTATAAAGTGTTGGTGTGATTTCATCATCTGCGACTATTAAATTTACCAAAGGAACCAACTGTCAGTTGTTGCACATTGAGTTACCTACAGTGAAACCACTGTTAAGAGGACACCCTCAGAATGAAGGGTAATAATTTCAATGGAGTCTTGCTAGTATTATATGTCTTTTGAGATGAAGCTATTATTGGACCTTTGCCTCTTGGAGACTCAACTTATTTTTATGTTAAATGACTGTGAATATATCATCACTCACAGCTATGTTATGAACTCCCCGCTGTAAGCGCATTGAGAATTTTAAATGCGCTGACAAATACTTTGCTATTGTTATTATTGTTATTATTATTATTATTATTATTATTACAAGTGAAACCGGAAATAACAATATATAATTATATATCCCATAAAAAGGTAGATATAAGGGAAAGAAACAAAATGATGGTCGAAAAGAGTAACTTTTAATGCCATATATTACGGCGAGACATGACTAACCTTCTTCAGGGGCAACACTGAAGCAAAGTAAAAATGGAGAAAACGGTTACAATACAGAAATAGAAATAATAGACGTGTACTGAAGCGGCTACCAAAAAAGTGGCATTCCCAAGGTGGCATTCCCAAGGTGGTAAGAACAATGATAAGTTGTGATGAATTTGCAATTTTGTTAGACTCTGCAACAAAGTTAAGACGTAAGTAGATACTGCTACGTAAGGGGTAGAACCAGAAGAAAAAAGTACAATCACTTGAAGGTTCAGAACCCCTGCCCCACCCATTCATGCACTACTGACTTATTATTTAGACATTGTTTCTCTCACTTAACTTCTCATGGTTTGGAAAGTTATTTGTTGCTGAGCCAGCAAGCCAGAGCTTACTAATAAATGTAAAAAAAAATGGTTGTATTGAAATTTGTGGGTTAAGTGTTGTACAGACGGAAGATTGTATTCATATTTTTGTGGATATTTATTATGAGTGGGCTTGGATCGAGGCAAGTGTATTTGTACTTCTTTGGGAAAATAGTTGTCAATTTTTCTTTATTATTTTTACCTTTTTTAGTTTTTGCATATAAATTCATTCATACCAGAAATCACAAGTGTTAGTTCAGAGAGAGAGAGAGAGAGAGAGAGAGAATCACAAGTGTTAGTTCACAGAGAGAGAGAGAGAGAGAGAGAGAGAGAGAGAGAGAGAGAGAGAGAGAGAGAGAGAGAGAGAGAGAGAGAGAGAGAGATGCTCTGAAAACACGCCTACCGCTCTTGTTCTGACAGTTTTTTTAGTTCACGATAAACCAAAAATTGAATGTTTTGCATTTTTTTTCTTTGGTTAAAATTACGAAGGAAGACATTGGCCGCTATGTTTGTCATCGAATCGTAGATTCTCCACACCTCGCGATTCACACGTCATTTTGTTTAACCAATCACAGAAAGTGAATCGACCTTCTGAAACGAAGCGACGGTTTGCTTGCGACAGCGCTGAAGCTGTGGTGAAAGTGGTATTTGCGGTCAAGTTTAACAAAGTAATGGGAAATTTCTAGTCCGAAGCTTAACTACATTCAAAACGGTGAAATGATTTTGAAATTTGTTCATCCTGTCTCATAAAACCTTAGACCAAGTCAGTGGATTAACGAGCACATGAACGCTGTGCGATACCTCGTTCGACTGTCTCGTTCCGCCACTTCGACTAGGTCACCTGAAGATGTGTTAGACTGTGAAAAGATTTGTGTGGTGAAAGAGCTGTGGTGAAAAGCTGAAATGGTCGCCAAAATGGGAGATTTGCCGTCAAATTCAACTAAGTAATGGAAAATTTCTAGTCCGAAGCATAAAACTTTAGATCAAGTCAGTGGATTAACGACGTCCACGTCAACGCTGTGCGATACCTCGTTCGACTCCACTCTCCTTCCGCCACTTCGACTAGGTCACCTGAAGATGTGTTAGACTGTGAAAATATTTTTAACTGGCCACTCTGGGAAGAATTATATCAAGGCTTGATGGACGGCTTTTTTGGATGTATCTAAAGCGTTGTGAAAGGGATTTAGCAACAGCACGGGAACGTCATTTGAGGACGCGAGAGCGCGCGGAAAAGACTGAACATGACTTCCGGTGCTCAATTTGCTGCTCTGCCATTGGTCAAGCCGGTTTTTAGATCTGCGCGCACCGTTGTCAAGAAGTTCCCGTTGTCTTTGCTAAATCAGCCTCGTATTCGCGCCGCGACTGCATTCGACAACACATAAATTTTCCCGCTGTGCTTTGAGCATGACTAAAGACGAAGGATGTGCGATTTACGCAGTGGCCCGATGTAGCCTTTTCGACGATTGGAGCAGGTATTTACCGTTGACCTTTTATTTAGTCGTTTTCTTCAAAAGACTTACGGTCAACCGATAAGCCAGATAAGCGTTGTCTTTGTTTATGTGCCCAACTTTTGTATGGCTCGGCAAGAAGTTAAGCCTACTCTCAAATTTGGTTTTCAAGTTTATCGTCAGTTTGTTTGTGAAGAAGGTTTTCAGGATTTCTGTGTTGGACCCATTCTTATAGCAAATTACATTTTAATTTCCCCTCAATTTAAAAAATAGATTCAAATGAAATTTACCGTAAGCATAAGCTTATAATTTAAACATTGTTGTAAAAAGGTTTTTCCTCAGACTACCATTGTAAATAGGTGCCACAAACCAGAAGCGTAACACTTTGTAAAACTGCCAAATCTATTAAAACAATTATTTGCTAATCTTTCTTTGTTTTTTTTTTTTCGACTGGTTCTTGGTCGGTTTTGACATAAACTTAAGTACTTGACGTCTTCAGAGTTATTAAGCTTAGGTACTTTCCACGTTTAGCGCGCACGTACACGAACTCGCACAAACAGCTTTATAAAATTGAATTAAATTATGTGAACCCCCATGCATTACAACCTCTGTGAAAACGCTTTTTGTAGTACAGTAATTTTTCAGATACAACAAAATGTTTCGCCACTCAAATTAAACTTATGTGTCGGAATCGTGTAATTCATTAGGGTAATCCGTTTGAAAGCACGAACTGTTCCAGTATTTGTTTATGCGCAACTATTTTTCTTAGGCCAATAGTTTGAATAATGGCTTTATTACACCCATTTTGAAATCACTGGTGAACCTTGCAATCTGATTGGCTCTCAACAGTGCAATTTATTCCCAAATTGCACCATTTTTTTCCTCTAAATCGCATCTTTTCTGTAACTCATCAAAATGAAAGTGAAATAATACTAACCTATCAAATTTCATGGATAAACAAATATTAATATTGACAAAAAACTGTGTGATTTCAAAATGGGTGTAATAAAGTGGTAATTGAACTTCGTGTCATGCAATTTTGTCTGAAATCATACTTGTGATATCAAATCAAAATCGCGCTACGCACTCGTTCGATTTTGAAATCATGCGTATGATTTCAGACCAAATTGCACTCCACTCAATTCAATTACCATTATTTATTGTACACTTTGTTATAATTGTAATAGGGAATTTAGTTCATGGACAGTATAAAATAAAGTTTTGATGTCTGTGCGAATGAAGGTAACGTTTTAAGTTCAAGAAATAAACAACACTTTATAGGTGGGAAGTGCATTTAAGTGTACCACAAACGCGCTTTTTTTGTTTTTGTTACAGCAACAACTATCTGTATCAACTTACCTTCTCAAGTATACATTGTCCCTGAGCAGACAGCAGCCATAAAAAAAAAAAAAATTAAAAAAGTCGTCAAAAGTTCCGTTTAAAGAAAATGCAAGTCCAGTCCGTTGTTCAGTCCTTGGAATTTTTTTTTCTAGCTAACCTTTTGTGGCGCGGCGTCGCAGTGAACAAAAAGCGCGCGAAAGTATAGCCTCGTTTTCGTTCTTTCCTCCAGGCCCTCTCCTCTGAAAAAAATCTTAAACATCGATCCTCGCCAAAAGCAATTGAAATTTGAAGAAACTGACAACGCCATCATAAAGAGCATACTCTCAAGCCTTAGGCAAAATTTTCTTTTTTTCCTACCTCAAGTGGTCGTTGAGCAGGAAGCTGACAAACTTTTCAGTTAGATTTTCTACTGTCGCACTTTTTTAGGAAAAAGTAATCATGGCCATTTTTTAAAACACTATTTATTAAACTACAACTTCGCTTAAAAATATTCTTGGAGAAAGGTTCTAGTAAACTTTTAGAGCGAATATTAAACTTCGGTCCGTTCTGGTCACGTGACCGATGACGTCACAGCATTAAAAATGACAAAAATGTATATTTCATAAAAATATCTACCAATATCCAAATTTTTGTTTCCTCGCGTTTAATGCAACGCGAGATAGCACTTGTACCCAGACTCCCACTTTTTGAAAATTGTATATACCTCCCTTAATATTTATATTTTGTTCGGTACCCAGGCAGTCCGAAATGGCTCACACCATTGTGCTTCAAACCACGTTGACTGCTTTTTCAATAACAAAATAATTTCGTCACAGTGAGCAAAAACGCACTTGTGAGCAAAGTCACGTGACCAATGACGTCATCGCCCTTAGTCTCGTACAATAATTAGTTTATGGTAAGACTTATTTCTAGACAACGTGGGGGTCTTGCTGCCCTCAAACTGACCAAGTTATTTGGGATTGACGATTTTCCAGATGCAAAGGATTCTGGGAAGGTTCTTATTATAATTATATATTGTTATTTAATTATTATTATTATTATTATTATGACTTATAATCCTTGGCTTGCTTGTTTAGTCTCTGAAGCACCGGGTCCAACCCATGGACCTTAGGTAACAAAGAGTTCACTTGATTGACAGGACCCTTCTGAGGATGTGAGCTGTACCCAGAAGAGTATTATTATTATTATTATTATTGTTGTTGTTATTATTTTACTTCACTTTATTACTTGTTATTATTATTATTATTATTATTATTATTATTATTATTATTATTATTATTATATGAACTAGCAAAATGACCAGTTCCCAGTTGGCTTGTTAGCTCAGTTGGTAGAGCACTGCACCGGTATCACAAAGGTCATGGATCCGACCCCCGTGGAAGCCTGAATTTTTCAGACTGTTTTCAGTACTGCTTAAGTAGTGCACATAACTCCAATGATCCCTGTCATCTTCATTTATTTTTGACACCATGCTCGAGAAAACGAAAAATTTTGGGGCATCGATCCATCAAAAAGTTGGTGTTTGAAAATAACGAAACCATTTAGAGCCACCTTAAACTACACTGTAAATGCCTGTTTCAGTTGAAGAGGTCCAGTGTTCCCTCATTTATTGTTTACTGGCTTTCTTTACAGCAACGCCGCATCAGTTAATTCTAGGAAATCACATGGGGCATCAGCATCAAAACAGAATGGTATGTGTGAGACACGACTCTACTAATGATCAAGCCCTAATCTGTATCTCTGGTTTAGCAAATTTAAGTTCAATGCCAGGAAGAGATATCAGAGCCAATACACAACTTTGAGTTGTCGCTGTTTGCAGCCTACAAGGTTGCAGTGTCAGGTGAAGCTTTTTTCTTTTAAATTGACAAAACAGGACTGTGGTCTTGCTGCTTTAATCATGTTTTATTCTTTCAACAGGTATGACTAAAAAAAAAAAGAACAAGAGGTCAAAGCAAAAGAGAACATTGGTACGTTGGCTAACATTTCTGTGCTTAGCTATTTCCATTTTGATTTGAGACTTTAATAAAGTGATGATGACGATGATGATGATGATGATGATGATGATGATGATGATGATGATGATTGTGTCTTGTTATGTCGTATAGAAAACGGGAATGATTCCAACTTGATTTATTGTCTGTATTATTGGTTTGAAGTGCATTCAATGATTTTATTGGCCTCCTGTGAAAACAGTTTGTAATGTTGTCGACTGTAATATCTCTGATATTTCTGTCTTCTAACAAGGCGTTGTCGGTGCGCACAAGAAAAGGAAGCTGCATAATCTCTGGACAAAAGAAGAGGGGATTTTCAAACATCTTGAGGACTTCATTAGAAAGAAAACTTTGCCAGGAAAAACCGAATGCGAAAAATGCATAGAACAAAGCAACGGAGTGCTTGCTAATAGACAGTGGTCAATCGTGAAGGATTGTGTAAGAAATATTATTTCTCGAGCGAGAACATTACGAGAACAAAATTCCTAGTGAAGGACTCTTGTAAGGAAGCATTTTCATTTTAACTTCCAGTAAAGAAACAGAACGTTCAAGTTGTCTAAAAGTGGAGGCGTGAAATATCATTCTCATGAATTTCCTTAGCAAAACGAGAGAGGACATTAAATCGTTTTAGAAAGGGAGGAATGATTGTAGACATTGTCCAAAACAAAGTAAGATGTCTATTCTGTGGTAGTATTTGGACAGTCCATAGAAGAATACAAGAAAAATGTCTCTAGTTACTGTGAGCTCATGGCAAGAAAGCATCACAGATTCGTTTAGGCAAAAATTAATGTGATGAAGGCTGGTTTCACTAATGATAGAGTCGGAGTCATAAGAGCACTAACGACTTATTAAAAACCAAGCAATCGAGTTGTTAGCTGGATTGAAACAGTTGCATTTCCATTTCTCAGATTTCGATGCTGCTTTTCCAGATTCCGACTTGCGAACTTGTGAAAACTGGAGTGTCAGGGTCGACAGCAGAAGCGGAAGAATATACAATCGCGTATTCGTTAAGACAGCGAAAGAAAGAGCATTGTTATTGGTTGCTTCTGCCGCTTCTGCTTGCGACTCCAACAATCCTGTTTACACTGGATCATAAACGACAGTCGTAAGGAGAGACGGATGAAATGCTTACTACTATGTTGTTTAATTTTCACAAGATCATAATGCCCAAAGTTTTCGATTACTATTCCAACTCCAACTCCGTCGCTAGTAAAAACCAGCCTTAAGGATGTTGAGCTAGGTGAAATTGTTTTGGCTGGAATAAAACGTTGTAAAACACTGCAGAGGAAATCAAAACTATTATTAAAGTGTATTATTGTCTTTAGTCCTTGTTACAGTTGTGACCACTACTAAGGAAACGTGAATATGACACTAATCAGTCTGCAGTGGCAGGTAGAAGTAACTAGGACAGGATCAGATTAGCCGGGTCTTGGTATTCTATCTGTTGTAACATTTCATATTTATAGTGTAGAGAAACAAACTAAATTATATTAACAGTCAACGTAAACAAGTAACATGTAGTTTGACCACCGACCGGTTAGCTCAGTGGTAGAGCACCGGACTACCGTGCGGGAGGTCGTGGGTTCGAACCCCGGCCGGACCAACACTCAGGGTCTTTAAATAATTGAGGAGAAAGTGCTGCCTTTGTAATGACATCTACAAACGGTTAGACTTTCTAGTCTTCTCGGATAAGGACGATAAACCGTAGGCCCCGTCTCACAACCCTTCATAATTCTCTGATTCTGTGGGACGTAAAAGAACCACTAGGGACGCAACAAAACTCTGGCAGTGACCACCCCTAGTGTCTGTCTTAATTTGATATTTACATTACGGGGGCACTCATAACTCATCTTCATTAATTGTAAACTGCGTAATAAGCAGTCTGGCAAAGTCCCCCGGCCAGTGTTGTAATGCGCATTTGAATATTGCATAGAAAATGCGCAATATAAATGTGATATATTATTATTATTATTATTAGTCTTTAAGTGATTGTATTATTTTTTTTTTTAATACGCCATTAAATTAAGTTGAAAGGTGTTGTGGCTTCTTTATTTGGACTCTTTTCATCGTAACATTGTTCCAAAGAACTGAGTAAATCTAAACTTTCTCCGTTTTAAATTTGCTCATATTTTCTTACTAATTCACGATGTATGGCAGATGGCAAAGTGGGCTTTAAAACATCAAACTACTCTGATCTGGGGAAGGCTACTTAAAAAAATTAATACGGGGAGGCACCGCCCCGAGGTCCGACCCCTTAACCATTTATATATCATTTTTGACAGAAAAGGTACCCTTTTCGTATACCTCCCATTGGAACAGTTCAGTTAAATTATGTGTTTGAAATATTTTAATGAAAGGCCCTTTTTAAATACCTAAATCCGGACAGATTTGCCTACCCTTTCATACACTTGGACTCGTGATATCCCTACCCTTTCATATACCAGAAGCGTGGAAAAAATACCACATTCAGGCGGAGCATCCCCGTATAGGCCATTATAGGGAGTATCCCCCTCCCTTCGGGTCTCCGAGTGATTCAGTAGCGGAGAACCAATTTATTGGAGTAGTAAGTACTGTTGATTTCTAAGGTCGGTGGAACCGGAATATTGCGTGGCTTTCGCCTTGAACCAATTAACATGAATTGCGGCGGTTTCTGTCATGTTCAAGGTGAGTTTATTCGCAGTGAGGCAAAGACTACCATTTTTACATTTGCATTGAGAGTAGACTGAATAGAGCCTTGATAGTTCCTTGGGGGATACCACGGTCAAGGGTACAGGTTTCAGAAAGAGAGCCACTGGACGAAACATTTAAGAGTCCATTTTTGCCTACCAGTGTAAATTCCGACAGGCGAGATGACCCAAAAAGTATCGACAGGACATAAAATGAAATTCCGACGAGAGACAGCATTCCCGGCAAAATTACGACAATGAAATGAAGGCCGAGAATTAGCGATTTAAACACCGACACGGGAGATTTTAAAATTCAGTTTAAACACCGACACAGGAGATTTTAAAATTCAGACAAGCGACAAGCGACAAGCGACACGGGAACCCCCCTTCCCCCACCCCCACCTTGGCAGGGCCTCACTTGTGGGTGTTGAACTGTATTCCATACAGACACAGTTTAGATAAAATGATGGAATGGTCAACAGTGTCGAAAACATTTTTTAAATCTAAAAAACCGACAGCGTTAATATTCCCACGGTCGATGTTATAGGTTCAACTATCAGTGGTGATCAAATAGATATGCATAAAGTTGATCATTAACTATTATAAATACAGTCGATGAATATTATTATTATTATTCATTATTTGAGAGAGAAAACGCTGATGAAACGGTTTATAATTCGACATATATAGCCAGAAAACCTCCGAAGTGACTCATCGAATCATCTTTTGCAGAAAAGAATGAATCAGCAAAGAACGTGAGTTTCCAAAACATCTTTCCAGGACGGTAGACCTTTTGTGCAGTGGTGCGTGGTCAAACTACTCAAATCATACGCATGCGCTGGAAATTCGAGACACGAAGCCGAAAAAAAAACGCAGCCCATTGCTTGAGTCGCGGCCTTTTCTGATTCGAAGGAAAAAAGAAACTAAGGAAAAAAGAACGAAAATTTGTGGATGCTTTATATGGTTGATAACTGACGTGCGGCTTGAAAACTGAACTGAACGCCTTTTCTGCTGTGTTTGAAAGTCTTAGCATAGCAAAGTGGATCAAGCAACAAAACAGCTGTTATTTTCTGGAGATGAAAAACACATAATGGCCCCTTTTACTTTGATCGCTGTGTTTGTAAACTTGATTATTGCGAGCAATAGTGAACCTGTTGAAAATGAAGAGAATATTTGTAAGGAACCTTTTTCCCGATAATCGAGTGAACATTTCGTGAGATGAATTTAGATGAGTTCTTTTTTTGGATGTTTCGGTTGGCACGAAAAGCAACAGCTGTTCAGGGCCTTTCACTGTTTACTGTGACGGTGCGGTTCGTGTTCATCGTGTTGGTTATTTTATTGCTATCTTTTTGGACAAAAGAGAAAATCGATCATCTTACAAATTTGCTGTGACGGTGCGGTTGGTGTTACTTGCGGTGGTTATTTTGTCGCTATCTTTTTCGACGACCGAGAGAATCGATCTCCATCTTTAGAGTAAGTTATATGTTTGTATTTTATCCCAATATTTAGTTGCACTCAACTAAGTCGAGTAGTTCCGTTAACGACGCCGTTGAAAGACAGAAATGAAGTTGAAAGAAAGTTGCTGAAAAAGAGCACTTTGAAGTTGTCTGTTGACAGGATAATGGAGAACGGTTCGTGTCAGTTGTGCTAAACGAACTTTTCGACGAACTAAAGAACTGTCTAATTATGCAACTCATAATTATTACTACATTTGGTCCTTATAATGTGACTGTTTACTGGCAAATGTTTTATCATGTAGCTTTTGGAATGCAAAATACGAATTTCACCAACTTGCGCAGAGATCAACTTCAAAGCCGGAAAGGAAAGTTACTATTTGGAAATTAACTGACCACTGGTATCAGAAGATTCGGGAAAAATTAAGTTTTCCAGCAACTTATTATGATTTTCAGTCTTGTTGTGCTAGATTGACAATTTCACTTCCTTTCGGTCAAACCAAAGTGATTCCTTCAAAAATTGAGATATAATCAGACTAATGACACTAAAACCCGAGTCTTGTTTGAGAAAATATCAGCTCAAGTCAAAAGTTGAAGCTAAGTCCTGTTATGTTTGGAGGGAGACAAATATCTGCTACACTGCGAAATGAGCAAAGGTGGGACTTTCGAATCGAAAGCCAATAAAAGTTCAGATATTTTTATCGTAAACTTTCTTTTGCTTAAGGTTCTGGTACTGAGCACTTCATTGGTAGATCGACCTGTGCCAGCTTGCTTCGTTTAAATGTTCGTATTTTATTGAAATGGGTGATCACAACCGAAAGTTTCCGGAATGCGTGTACTCGCATTTTTATAGCACAAGCAAAGAATACAAACAACCCATGAAATAAAATAAATTGGAAGGCTTTTACTGGCATCTTTGGAACATGTGTTTCACTTTGATGTCATGCTTAGAGAACTCGGTGTATCAAATGACTTTAAACCTATCACGCATATCATGTAAACATTACTTAATTTTACTCTTATAATTATGTTCGATTGTTTATTAATGTTGAAAATTTTGTTCTGAAATGTCTTTTTGTCATACACGTTGCATGTGCCTGTTTAGGTATTTCCACACAGAACTTATTTTCTGACATAGAAAATTTAACAGTTACGAAAACAAGAGGGTGAAACATGACGAGACGCAGCGGAGTCTATCTGGAAGTATTACAAAGGAATGCGGGGTTGTGGACCCCGCATTCCTTACATATTTGAATTTCAATCTGTCAGTGAGTCAGCCCGTGTAAAGTAGAAGGCGTGAAAATTGGCAAGTGCGGCTGTCAAAACTAATTTTTGTCACCGGAAACACTGTGATTGAGCCGTGAGAAAATTAGGATCACTTTCTATGCGGCGGGGAGACTGAGAAAGTGACGAGACAACAAACAATAATGCAGAAGTCCAAATCACGCATTCGTTTTTTTTTTTATTAAGAAAACCCGGCCGAATTAGGAATGCCGGTAAACTCGCCTACGCCTCTACAACTCGTTCGCTTACTGGTAGGCGAGTTCACTCAAGTAATGTATGTTCAGTTATAACTCTAATTTTTCATTTTGTGAGCGTTTACAATTATAGCACGTTTTCCTTTGTCTGTGAAAAATTTACTCAACGCCGGCTATGTTGATTTGATTAAATTTCCGTGGATTTTCCTACGACCGTAACAGGGAGCAGTGGCTTTCATTATTTGACGTGAGATGGATGTGAAGATGAATACAATAAATAACTGTGAGAATCTGTGACTTTGGAGAGCACACTGGTACATAAGTTATTGCCACGGATAGAAACTTTGATATCAAGAAGAGCCAGCGAAGCTTCTATAATTTCCAAGGTATATTTCAGAGCCAGATGAGAGGAATTGACGCTGACTGCACCGATGCCGTCGTCAAGGTAGTGACCGTATAGTTCAGGTTTAGGGTCTTTGTATTGATTGAAGAATTGGTGCTCAACGTATAACCTACAAAAAATAAAAATCAAATGAAGAATGATCCTCGCAGTTGTGAACGCAATTTATGCAATTGCGAAAAGAAGCCTGAAAAAAAATTCAGGACTTCAACGGGGTCATCGACTTCATCGGGGTCATCACCGGTATCGCGAGGTCACGGGTTCAAACCCCGTTGAAGTCCTGAATTTTTTTCAGGCTTCTTTTTGCAATTGCATAATTTGCGTTCACAACTGCGAGGATCATTCTTCGTTTGATTTCATTTCCGCAGTTCATGTATGATTTATTTCATATATCATTCACAAAAAACAAAAAAACAAAAAAAAGAAAAAAAGAAAAAGAATGGCGTAGCTGGGTACCATTAATTTGCTTTTAATAATTATCAGCGAATGAAAAAGAAAAAAAAGGTCGGGGGGGGGGGGGGTACTCCCTTATATGCGCTATATCAGGTATATGGGGCACCAAAGGGTATGGATTTTTAGCCGTGTTGGTCTGAAATAGGTTATCGATTTTGAACATTTTGGTCTGAAATAAGGTATGGTTTGTCCATTCGTCTTGGATTGAGTATAGCTTTTAGAAAAAGCTACTTCTTCGTCAGTAGGCGATAAGACCATCTGCAAAAGCCCTTCTTTTTTGTCCTTAATTATCTTTTATCGCGCACATGAAATAAGTCTGAAACAGGGTATCAAAATTTGATCAGGTCTGAAATAGGGTAGGGAGAACCGCTGATTTTGTTCTGAAATAAGGTAAGTGTTTCGGGAAGGGGGCCGCACGCCCTACCCAACTTTTCTGGGAGTACACCCCCACCCCACCCCCTCCCCGGGATCAAGTTAACACCGAAAGGGGGAAAAATCTAGAGCAAAAATTCATCTTTCAAATCGTATCAATGAACGCTTTTCATTCTATTTATTTCCGTTTTTCACGTAGCTCCAGATTCTGTGCACAAACCATACATAACCCGCAATTCCTCGATGCGATCTGTGGAAGGGCAAACACTAGAAACGTCAGCTTTTTTAATCTCTTTACGGTGGTCAATTCCGTTGACAAACCATATTCTCGTGTTTCACTCCCCACGACGTAGCACCTGACAGTTTCTTTTAAAACTAACCCTTTTCATTCTCATCTGTTGATCACATTTTTTTTCATTATAAACATTTACTATAGCTCAAACAACATTATTTTGTGTTTCGATTCATTATTACACCAAACGAAGTGGGTATCCTGTGGCACAAACTCAAATACCTAATTTAAGCCTGTTCCACCTCACGAATTGTGGGGAACTTTAAGTACGCAAGTACATGTAAGTTGACTACTATCTATCATTGGCAGTCACAAAAATTCCGTTTCAATTAGTTTGACTTTAAATCACAAGACAAGTGGACTATTCGTGACATCTCATGCCACCGGTAACCTTGGTGATACTTCAATAGTTAAAATGAAAATAAAAACAAGAATTGTTAAAGACAACAGTAGCACACTCTGACGATACATATGGATACAACTGGTAACATTGCAGATACTTGAATAGTTAAAATGAAAAAAAGAATTGTTAAAGACAACACTAGCACACTCCGACGATACATGTGGATGCCACTGGTAACCTTGGTGATACTTGAACAGTTAAAATGAAAATGAAAACAAGAATTGTTAAAGGCAACAGTAGCACACTCCGACGAAACATCTGGATGCCACTGGTAACCTTGGTGATAGTTGATCAGTTAAAATGAAAATGAAAACAAGAATTGTTATAGGCAACAGTAGCACACTCCGACGAAACATCTGGATGCCACTGGTAACCTTGGTGATACTTGAGCAGTTAAAATGAAAATGAAAACAAGAATTGTTATAGGCAACAGTAGCACACTCCGACGAAACATCTGGATGCCACTGGTAACCTTGGTGATAGTTGATCAGTTAAAATGAAAATGAAAACAAGAATTGTTAAAGGCAACAGTAGCACACTCCGACGAAACATCTGGATGCCACTGGTAACCTTGGTGATAGTTGATCAGTTAAAATGAAAATGAAAACAAGAATTGTTATAGGCAACAGTAGCACACTCCGACGAAACATCTGGATGCCACTGGTAACCTTGGTGATAGTTGATCAGTTATAATGAAAATGAAAACAAGAATTGTTAAAGGCAACAGCAGCACACTCCGACGATACATCTGAATGCCACTGGTAACCTTGGTGATACTTGGTGATACAGTTAAAATGAAAACAAGAATTGCTGAAGGCAACAGCAGCACACTCTGACAATACATCTGGATGTTACTGGTAACGTTGGGGATTCCTGAGCAATTTATTTTGTATATTTTTCTTATTTTATGCTATTTGAGACTAGATCAACAGATTGGAAAAGATGCAAATTGTTTACATCTTTTCCAATCTGTTGATCTAGTCTTAAATAGCATAAAATCAAAAAATACACAAAATAAATTTCTCAGGAAAAAATGCCATCTTCTCAATGGGGAGTGCATGCCCCACAGTATCTTCTACATTTCCCAAGATATTCATTTTTGTGGGACCTGGAAAAAAAATGGACATTTGTCATAAATGAGCTGCTGACTGCATTGACACCAACTAGCAACAATACATGTAAGCCATTGATTTCCAGTTACGAAACATCCCCAGAGTATTTTTTTAATGTTTAGTCTTAACCATTTTACATACCTGAAATTGAGCTGACATGGATATTGTGTTTTCCAATTTCTGTTTGTTGTCCAGTCTTCTTTTGCACTGTCAGTTGGTCCCATTGAAGGACTCTGGACCATAACTTCTCAGTGCCCAGTTAGCCTCCTGTAGGGAATTAATCTTGTAGGCAACAAAGCCAAAGAATCAAGAAGCTGCTAAGTATTTTGTCTTTCCATGTGTGACATTGCAAAGAGTTGAATACTGCTCAGCTCCTCCTCCAACAAAAATTCAAGATCATCATGTATCCCGGTTGATCTGTAGGAAAGGAGAGGGAGTGGAGAACTGTGATACTTACAAAGAGATATAATTAATGCCTAAGGTGGGGAAATTTGATCCAGTTTTACCAAATTTCAGGCCCTAGTGTGGGATTTTGACCAAAAATTATTTTGAAAAGTCAAATGTCCTAATATGTCCGAGTTACCCCCCTCTTGTTCTTATAAACATTGATAAGTAGCAAACTACAATTTTTTCCTGTTCTAGGAATCCCTCTTATCCCCCTCAATAAGGCCTAAGACACGAAAATAACTTGCTTCAGGAAATGTGAGCATAATTTACGAGTGACATTGTGCGGATTTCGTAAAGGGAACGGGAATTACCTTTCGTTGGCGGGGTCTGTTGTAGTATTTTGGTCCTCAGATAGTGAGTATTTACTCCTCTGTCGCGAAATCTGTTCCTTGGGATTTATTTTTCGTGCTACAAGAACTATTTCGCGCCACTCGCAATGGAAAGCCGCTGATCAGTGTTTCCGAGTGCAAGGTTCGCAGAAAAAAAAAATTGAGAATTTCTCTAAGCTTACCTTTTTGGGGCAGCTACGTGGCAGGGTTAGTAATAAGCAGCCAATGTCTTCATCCATTTCTTGTGAAACAACCGATGATGACCCTGACATTTGCAAACGGTGATTCGTTTGAGTCTTCATCACAGGATTCGAACTACTCGCGGCCGTGCGAGTGCTCGTTTATACGTCGGCTTGAGCTTCGCAAAGTACGCTAATATGACAAGGCTAGCTGTTTAAAAAGCATCTTAGCTGCTCAAAGATCTCCTCTTGATATAATTGCCCGTTGAATCTCGTGCACGGAGAAAGGAATGCCGCAACTAATCCAAATGATGAGGCAACGATTTCATCCTCTGAAGAAGGTTTCCTCGATACGGTTCTCCATCTATCGTCTGTAAAGCTCTTCGCCTTGAATAGTCGGACAATATCCTCCGGAAAGCGTGCTGGTAGGGAATATTCCGCGAGAAATATTCCTCGGAGCCATCGACACACTTCTACGTGGCTCGGTTTTCTCAAATGACTGCGGAAACGAGACAACGTGACTGAACGCACCTCAATCGTCAAGACTAAATTTGATACTGACATATTAATCCTATTTGATCCGTGTTCACCTCTCTTTGTTGACAGAAGTTTAAATAAGGAGTAAACCGCAATTTTAATTAGTTCGGAAATCAAGTACTTCCAGTTTAGGCCCACTTGCGTCTCCTCATGAAAGATAATTACGAGCCAACGTTTTCCAAAAATAAAGATCACAACTGAAGTCAACACAATAGTTTTCAATGCTCTTCTTGCTTGCTGTTCCCAAATGCGAGTTATTTCCCATTTTTACAAAGAAATTGTCACGGAAAAGAATGGAAAATATATGAAAAATTGCGAGCGAGAGGAGTTATCAACTTGTATTTCACGCAAATTGTTACTGAGGTTTGCTATCTGTCTAGATTTTCTCAAGAATTTTTATTGTTTTACCGATATTAGCGAACATCGGCTAAATGACAATCAAAATTTTGTGATAAAGGAAGCTGAAACAACTAGCTGAAACCGCGAGAAGCAGGAAACCAGTAACTAGTGTGCACACAAACATGAAAATTAACAGATGGAATTATATATATATTTATATATATATATTTTTTCAGCAAAATATGTTCTGCACGTCGCAAGGTAATACTTGCCAATAAATGTTCGTTTCATTATAAGGTTTTCCCTCTTTAACCCTTTAAACACTAACATTAACCAGTATCTTCTTTCTACTTACAATGTTACTACTTAAAGAAACATGAAGGCCACCAGAACAAAGGAAATAATAACCTCAGCAGTACCGATTCATTTACATATGCAACTTCTGCGCGTCAATTTTCCCTCGCTTTTTTGAAGGGTTTGTTGATTGGTACGTTTGTTACTCTTTTTCATGCTAGACAAAACTTTACGTGCCTATGGTTATGTTCCAGTTGTACAGTGAAAAGATATTTGCGTCAAGAACGCAACTTGTTTTGTTACCTAAATTTGTTTATCTGCTGATGTTAGTGGTTATTTTGAGAGGCTATAACAAATAAAATAGCTGAAACTGCAGAAGGTACTATAGTTATCCGAGGCACAACTAAGAAAATCCCTAGCCGCTTTTTTTATTTTTATTTTTTCTGTAATTATAGTTTGTGTTTCCAGACGCAACAACTGAAGCAAATTCTAGTATGCAGCGTTCAAGGAATACCGTAATTCACAATTTTGTTTGAAATATTTTCAGCTTGAGCAGCAAGTGATCAAAATCAAAATCATTTTATCGATTTTATTTTATTTTGTTGAGATTACCTTGTTCCAGCCGTTAAGATTGTGGGGAAATTTGTCGCGGGAATAAAAGATGTTGCGAGCGTGCAAAAAAAAAAAAAAAAAAAAAAAAAAAAGAAAAGAAAAAACGAGGGGAGATTGGGAGGAGAAGCCAACAACAACAACAAAAAGAGTTGAAAGATCGAGTTCTTTGGAAAGCCGTTAGAAAGGATTGCAAACAGGTCTTTTCCCGGGACGAGATTCTGTAAACATTTATTCTGTTTGCTTCTTACTGATTCGACATGCGGGGGATCTTTAAGTGTTCATCGAACACTGCGCGACTCGATGATTGATGGCAAACATCCACCTTATCGCATTTCGCTGCTGCGTCGACGACGCCTTGTTGACTGGCATCAAGTGTCAAAATTGACCAATCAGAGTGTATAGCAGAATCTGGTTTACCGGAAAAACCTTTTGTCAAGAATTAGCACAGGCGTTCCTTTGCCCCCTCCCCCCAGACTCCTCGTTTTTCCTGCTTGCTCACCACTTGATCGCGACATCTTTCGACGATTTTCGCCACACTGCACACAATCCATCTGAACGCCTGGTTAATGCTATTTTACGAGGAATCTTGCCGGTGTACGATACTTGATGCATTTTTATGGTATTTTTACATAACTTTGGATTTCAAAAACCAAAATTAGAATCACAGCAACTCTGTTCTCACCATGTTTTTAGTCTAATCTCCGTTTATTCACTTATACAAGATGTGTGGGAACCGTATAATTATTTTCGTCTTTTTTTAATGATTATTTTATGCTGACAACTTCTTTGCACACTTTTGACAAATAAATGAGGGTCTGTGTTCCATTGACCATTTTCAAGCCAAACGTACCAAGATATCTTAACTACTTTTTCTTTTCAGTCATTGCTTAGCTTAACTTACCGTCTGAAAGCTCTCAAATTTAATATGCTATGAAATTTCATAGCATACACGATTTATAAACAAATGAATGCTTCTCCATTGTGGCCGACATTCACAATAACTTCTTTGTATATTTAAATTTATGCCGATTGAGATAGTATACGTTACTAAGGTCAAGAAAGTTTGTATCCAATGGGTGAAATATTCAATTATTCAACATTTTACATCGAGGAATATACATGTGTTTCGTTTTAAAGAAGTATGAGATAATTCAACAATACGCTTCTTTGCAGCTGAAAACACAAGAAATCATCCACTGTAAAATTTCCCATATAACAATAACAATAACAGCAGAAGTTTGCCACAAATGTTTTTAAAACTCGTTAGCGATTTAGCCCGAATTTTCCATCGCTTAGTAACGAGAGACTCTCCAGAGAAAGCCATCGAGAAAACGACTGAAATTCAGACTGCAAAGAATTGCAACTTCTCACTGAGTAAAGCAACATTCATGTTATCTTTTTCCAGAAAACTTTATGAACTTTTCTTTTTCTTTATAGTCAAGGCAATCATTGCAAAAGATCGGGGCACTATTTAACTGCGGCTTGGTGAGTTAATTAATTCTAGTTTTATATTTTAAGGAATATAATTAAAGTGATTACTTATCATCAGCTAACACATTTTTGAACCCCTATTTGTATGACATTATTTACTCACATTAAACTCTCTTTCTACAGGACAAATTATAACAATTTCAGGGTTGAATATTCGAACGATGATGCAGTTCTGCAGCAAGGAAGTGCTTTTATTTCTGCTTGTGTTGGTGTGGAGCGGAAACAACGGCACCTTCGGCCAAGGTGAGGACGCAAAATCTCTCGTTATCGTCAGTGAAAAAGTAAAACACTTTTCTTCGTTTTTTCAAGCTATCCGAGTTTTAGACTAGTGAAATAAGCCATTGATCAATATGATCTTTAAGGCCCGTGAAGTCCATTTGAGCGAACGATTTGGGAAAGGGTAGCGAAAACAAATCCTGAAAAAGTTCAGGCTCGTACGGAAGTTGGAATCATAACTTCCACGTTGCCGGTGTATTGCTGTACCAACTGAGGTAATAAGTTGAGTTCGGAATAAACCCGTGAATGATGAACAAATACCTACATTTAAATACAGGAAAAACATCAATTGAACTGCGGTTGAAAGACTGAAGACGTCTAAGATCTTCGCAGTTATGAACGCTTCCTTCGTAGTAAAAGAAAGCCTGAAAAAAAAAACGCGCTAAAAACTGTCTTTCCACAATCGCACTGATTTTTCACAGTTCTTTAACTGTTTAGTTGAAGGAGAAAAGATTTCTATCGCGTGATAGCTGATGAGGGCGCAGCCCGAATCAACTATCACGCGATAGAAATCGAGAGCGAATCATCTAATTGTTTTAGTATAAATCTACTAGTCGTTCAAAACTAAACAATTAAATTATCTAAATCCTCCTCGCAGACACTTCGAAAACGCGAAGAAGCGGCCGCCATTTTGTCCACAACCGCTACTCACTATCTATCATAGAATAGATAGCGAGTAGCGTAGCCAATCAGAGAACGGCATTCGTGATAGAACGCTGGTAGATTTATACTAAAATACAATACATACATACTTATCCTCTCCCCGTCGGGGCTTTTCAGGGATAGTTTACATCACTGGCCGGGGGACTTGACCAGACTGCTTGTGCAGTCTACAGTAACTTTTTCTTGATACTTGTTAACAGTTTCCCCAAAACTTTCCTTTCGCCGTGTTCACTCGCGTCTCATAATATACTGTTATTTATTGGTGGAAATTTACATTTCACAACTGATTAGTACTTGCTAATCACCTCCGAGTTAACCAATCAGAGCGCGCGAAAAGCAGTATTCACTTGTGTGGTTTATACTAACAGTGGTAATGATGACTGTGTAAAAAGCAAGCCATTTATGCTATTTATGTTTTTTGAATGAAGAAATATCAAACAATTGTTTTCAAATAAAAGTACTGAAGGACAAATTAAGAATTTCAATTCTCTTTAGACATTGTTTTATGTTACCTTTTCCCCCTTATCCCATACTTTTAATAACCTTAAGTGCTATGCATCTCGCTTCCTGTGCAAGAATTTTTTTTACATATCACCGCTCGCATGATATTTTTTTTTTGACAAGTTTCCCTTGCAGAAATCTTTTTTGGGGGAAATGTCACCCCCCCCCCTCCCCCTGGTTATTTCTAATGGTCCGTCCCTTAGTCCTCATTCTTCTGTTTTAGTTGCACTGTTTTAGGGGCACTAGGGCAAGTGCTAACATGGTCATGCACTTTTTTATTAACACTTTTAAATAATTTTTTGCACCTTGAACAGCTGTAATGCACTCTACTAAAAGAGTTATATTATTCACGATTTAAAAATATAAAAGCATCCAGTGACCAGGACTAGACCAGGAGAAGAGTAGTAACATTCCGACTTGTTCTAAATACTCTCAGTAACCGAGCGACTATCCGGGTTCCGTGGTTTTTTTTTTTTTTTTTTTTTTTCCACTATAAACGCAAATTGTTATCAGTGATCATCAGTATCTTTGCTGTGGCCTGGTTCCATATTTATACATTGTACGCTGCGTGGTAGGTGAATGTGCTGTAGATATGAATGTATTGTACTTTTGTTTTTCTACAGAATGTGGAGCCGTGGTAAACAATTTGCTCACAAGCCCTGGCTATCCAAACAACTACCCATCCAATAAGCACTGTACGTACTGGGTTCCAGTCCCAGAGGGCAGGTCATTGGTGATTGACTTTGAATTTGACTTGGAAGAGGATTATGACGATGATACTTCGACATGCAGGTAACTAATGGCAACTATAAAATTAACATGAAATATGCCCTGCAGGTGTTAGTCATAAGGGACCACGAGTTCGAAAGGCGTTGCAACTTTATCCACGAACTTTATCCACGATCAAAAGGTTTTCATCTCGTATCTTCAAAAAATATCCTTCAGGGTCAGTGCTTTTATGCTAAAAGTAAAAATTGAATATCTGGGTCAAAATTGAAGACAAAAATCTGTTATAAGAATCTGTAAGAATAAGCAATTCCACTAGAATCAACTGTTCACCTTGTGGAATCCTGCGTTAGCTGAAACGTGTTTTGAACAACTGGGTGCCTAATGTACAACTCGAATCCTGTTGCTGAATAATTCACGAATCGCACTAAATGTTTTTACTGAAAGCAGAAATAGAAAAAAAAAAAAATAATAATAAGCGCACATGTTTACTGAAAGATGCCGTCTCAGTACCCAACGGTTAAAAGAATTAGAGACAAACAAGAACGACAACAACATTGACAAATATAACAAAAAATAAACAAACAAACAAACAAACACCATGCAAAGACTTCAAAATGAAAGTAGACGTATTTTCTTAAAGCAGTTTAGAGCTCCCTCAACTCTTTCTTCATGTTAAGGAAAAAATGGTCAAGTATGAATTTCAATCGCATAATGTTTTGCAAAACATTTTAGAAGGAACATAAGCGATGTTAAAACGAATGACGTTTCGATGACTCCATGTCATTAAATTTCAAGTTTAAAGTACTTGATAGAAATAGAAAAATTAAGCGCGAAAATATTTGGAGGTGTTAAGTATTTAGTACGTTTCTTTGTAGATAAATTCGGACCGAACGGAATCTGATTGCGTTTTACGTCTTGGTTTCATGTTCCTGGTAAACAGCATCTCGCAGATCATCAACAGCAAGCAATAATATATTAAGCTACCCTTCGTTGGAATGGAAGTTGAAATGAAAGGAAACCAACGAGAAACACGCGTCCCCACCCAATAAAACAACAACAAAGTATCTTAATGCACTTATTCTATCAAAGTCATGTCGACAACAAGTACACGGTTATTTCAACTTACGTTGTCGGATTTGAAAGCGTCAAGTTTACGCGGCAATACCGAGAGGAGGGGACTGAGTAGTTGTAAATGTTTACTGCTGCGGTCAAATTTTCGCGTTGTCAGCACCATAGGATGGAAGAAAACACTCAGAACCGTTTGTCTGTGTGATTTGATATCTGTAGGGGTGAGGGGTGAGGCAAGATGAGTTGGGAACATTTATAGATAAATTACCCAGTCACTTATGCCGTCCGACGTGCTGCAATTGCTGTAAACATTGACTCCTGAAGACAATGTTAATTCGCTCACATCGTCTTCCCATCTTCTCCGGGTATTTTTGCCAATGTAAGTAACAACACACAAGAACTGTTACTAATCATCATTCTTCCCACGCACAGTATCAGAGTAGAACCATCTACCCTCTTAAATTCAGAATGCCACATCTGTTGCATGCTTCCTACCTTCTACGTGACCGCATTTTTAATAACCTAATTTTTCATAATCAAAAGCAGTACTATGACTGAATAACTGCTGACCGCAACGCTGTACACGTATATCCCGCTTAGGGTGGTTTTGCACAGTACCGATTTAGATTTAGATTTAGACCTGAAATTAATGTTCCTGAAACTCATTTATCCTCTGCGACCCATTGACTCTACCATCAGCAGTTTCGTCTTTTCACAAAATCAAGCCGAGCCACAGCACGAAATCCAGTTAGATACACAATTATTTTGAGCTGAGGCTGAACAGAGACTGAATGTTCTTAATTTTTTCATGTTTTCAGCATAAAGCGTTCTTAACATGTTGTTAAGTATATTACTCTTTCATAGTTCATAATGACTAGAAAACATAGCCCGAGCTCTAAAATTTTTTAAACCGGTAGGAAATCATGCATATCTGCAATGTTGATGTTTATACATGTAGCTCGATGCAGAAACGACTGTAGAAGCTAAAAGCGCTTTTATCTCTTAGTCTCAGCTTGGGTATGACGTACTTAGCAGTTTCTTATTAAAATTTTTGTTAATCCGAACCTGAACGTTAAAGGTTCTCAGCGTATTGCTGAACATAAATATTCTGCAATTGGTAAACACCTGAAAGAAGATCACAAGCTACATGCAACTAATTTACTAGAACAATTTACATTTCTAAAGAAATGCTGCTCAAAGCTGGACTCTTTGACCTACGAGAGGCTTTTCATCAGGAAAATAGAACCAAAACTTAACACACAGTCAGGTTTCGTTCGCGCCTAGACTGCGAGCAGTCTCTCTCTTTCTTCAGATTTAGTGAAGTGCACGCGACGCGAGAAACGAGGGCGGCAGCCCGAGAAGAAATTTTCGTGCCTTTCACGCCTCGCTCCTTCAGTTACGCGCGTGGTCATTTGCGTGTCTCCTGCGTTTTGTTCGACGGACTGTGAAAAAAGAGAGACTGCTCGTAGTCTAGTTCACGCTAAATTCTCTACATAACAGTTGAATACTTTAACACCTCCAAATATTTTGGCGCTTATTTTTCCTACATATACGTTATCAATTCTACATGTAGTTTGAACTTGATAATGATGACATGCTGTCATCGAAACGTCGTTCGTTTTAAATATCGCTCAATTTCCTTCCTAAGTTTGAATTTATAATGTTAATTTATTAGTGTACTATAAGTTACCAGTAACTTTGCAGTGTGCCGAACATTCCCAGCTCTTAGAAACTTAGAAAAGCACCATTAAATGATCTTCAAAAGAAAAAAAAGGTGATAAAAATATGTTTGGCAGGTTTACCTTTGAAAATCAGTAGTGATAGTTATTGGTTACTTGGTACTTTTATTGCTACAATAACGTTTGCGACAGGCATTTTGAAACGTTTCACAGGTTTCGCGCAATGCATTGGAGGGTTCAAATCAATGAAAAACGGTTATCGAAACAACTAAGTTTTTAAAATCACCTCCTTAGGGAATCTTTATAATACTATACGATTGACGGTGTTACACAAATCATCTCAATTATCCACTGACCGGCCCCTCATACCCTGAGCTTCCTCTGCATGTAGTGAAAGTGATGTACCGGCCAGCTTCACAAATCCAAACTTTTCCATTTCTCTTGTTTTACTAAAAGTAGTGAATGCCCCCAGTACTAACTGAGCAGTTTTCTTCGCAGCTATGATTACTTGAAGATTACTGATGAGAAAGGCCAGTCATTTGGTGTGTACTGTGGTACAAAGACTGGGAAAACAGTTGAAGTTACTGGAGGGTATGCAGTGATAATATTCCACTCTGACTATATCGTTCAAAGAAATGGATTTCGCATGCTCTTCCGCATCAAGGAAAGCGGATCAAGTCCAACAAGAATAGGTAGGAAAAGTGATCAGCACTAAATACATTGATAATCAAGTGTTTTCGGAGCAGTCGTCGCAGGTCGTGCATACTCGTTTAATAAAAACATACGTAATGGCGTAAGTGTCCTGCGTGATCTTAACGTTGGGAATCTGATTATAATTCACTACCTTGCATTGCATGAAGCTATTTTAGAGTTTAGGAAAAGGGTTTCAATTTGAATTTCCTTACGAAAGTATTCGGTGTTTTGGGTGCAACGAACCTGCGCAGGACACTTAATCTCATTATGCATTTATTTCAAGAGTAATCACGAACCGTGCCACTGATTCCGACGATGCACGCAATATTCTCGACAAGAGTTTTTACATTCTAAATTTATTCTAAGTTTATTGAATATTTCGTGTGTTTTCGGAATCTGCCAACGCAGTTCGTGCATACTATTTATGAACTAAATACATACGTAACTAGAGGAAAGGTCCTGCGCGACCTTAAAGTTTGTCTTTCCATACTGTTGGAAAAATGTGTTCAAATCTACGCAGTCTAGCAAATCAAACATGAGCAACGGGGAATAAACTCCTAAACTCATTTTCTGTATCATGAAGCAACGGATAGTATTCCTGGGTGGAGTTCTAGCAACATGTCAGCAATACGCATTTGCACACCTGGGTAGAGCAAAGAAACAAGTTGGAGTAAGATGGCAAAGTTTAATCTTGTCTGTAGAACTGACATGGTAGCCGGTAATCACGAAGGCAGTAAAAAGGATGTGACCTGCTCTGCTGACCTTCAGAGCTAATATCCAATTTGCTATTGCACTAATGCCGAACGGTTTGCATCCTTGCTATAGGCCTATTTACAACGTACACTTCATAGAATATGACAACAAGGTTTGATAGGGGAGGGAGGGAGGGAGGGAGGGAGAGAGGGAGGAGGAGGGAGGGAGGAAGGGAGGGAAGGAGGGAGGGAGGGAGGGAGAGAGGGAAGTGGCATTGAGATATTTTCAAATGAAATATTAAGGGGCGCATGATCAAAAAAAATGAAAGTTTTCCAACTTTTCAGCCATACCAGAGGCTCCTGGCCATACCCTGCCTCCGATAACTAATGTTGAAATAGGATGAAGGATTTGAGGAAGCCTCGTGGTTTTCGTGTCACCCACCTGTAAGAGTAGCCTGTTCCAGGCGCTCTCGGATATTTGGGGCGTCCGCTCGGGAGCGAGCAAAGAAAATTTAGCGGGGAGGGGGAAGGGAAAGGGGAAAGGAAGGAAAGAAAGCCTGGGAGATTTTCTTTAACGACCCCATTCCGCCCACATTTGCTAAATTTGGATTTTTCTACTGTCAGAATGTCAATCTCTCAATTAACGTAAATCATTCTCGGATTTACATAACCGCGAGTAAACATGTGATGATCCAGCAAGCCGAATTTTCAAGAAAAGTCTCACATGTACTGCAAAAAACATCCCACTCGTTTTTTATTGAGTGTCAGCAAATACATGGAATAGCTGGTATTTTTTTTCTGGAGCCGATAACTTGGTGTTGGCTGATGTTGTTGCTTCATTTGGCCACAAGCTTTCAAAAGCAAGAGGCGCTGTCGCAAGTCAGTCGTCTCACTTGTGCCAGAACTACCTTATTATAGGAAATTAACGATCGTGTTAATTAAGGTATTTGAAATAAACGCGAATTGAAGGAAGAATTACTTTTTAGTAAAGGAATAGACATGTCCACGGTTTCTGACGCCCAATTTTAGCTGGAGGCAAACACGGCTAAAATTACAGTAAATGTATGGGATTTTGGCCGACTTTGAACCGCTGTAACGCCGTAACAAAGAGGCGGATTTCCACAGTGAAAATGTCTTTTAAAAGACATTTGTACTGCAATTATTTTCATGAATTATAAAGGACAGATTCAGGCTACAACGACCGTAAGCCAATTTTTAAGATTTCATACAAACCCTTCTAATCAAAATTATGCAAATTGCCGCGAACTTAGAAGCCAGATGCAAAGATTTATAATTCGAATTTACGGACGTCGCGTCGTACCTCCTTTAATGGTCTTATTCTCTGTTGGATGAATGATATCAATAAAACTATTTAATGCAGTGGCATATGTTGGATATTCGACTCTTTTGTAGCGGCGTTACAGCGGTCTGCACCCCCCTCCCCCCGCCCCCAGTCAAAATGACGTCATAAACCGTGGGACGGTCTATTAACGCGAAATATGTGCTGAAATTTCAAAATAAGGGAAATTAACGTGACTTTACACAGGAACAAATTTATTCAAACACCAAGTGTAAAAATCCGCAATGCAAATGATGTTCGTGGAATTGGCCTAAACGTAGGGGTTAAACGAAGGAATCTTGTCGCTTTACAGTTGTCCATGATACCGGCTGATCTCCACCCTGATAAAAGAATACTTTCTCCCTTTTTCGGAGATATTGTAAACGATTAAACTACCCTAGTTGTCAAAGAATGTCCTGGAGTATATCGAGAATTTGAGGTGAAGACTATTCAAATATTATGCGTCACTAAGTAATGACGCGGAAAATATAAGCTAACAAAAATAAACGCGAGTTAAATTCGCGTTAATTTCATAAAGCGTTAATTTCTATAATAAGGTATTGTTCGAATTGATGATCACGGAAAACCATAAAAGATGCGTTCCAGTGGGTTGAAGGGACAGGAGACAAAGCTCCGAAAACAGGTGACAATTCTTCTCCCAAAACACCGACAACCGACAGAAATTGGCAGACAATGCGCGACAGTTTGCGAACAGCGACAATTCGCTGTCCATTCTCTTTGTTTTCTTTGCGACAGCGAATATTTGTCCCAAATGAAACAAGCGACAGACAGAGTCGTAAAACGAGCGAATAAGCGACACTAGACCACCCATTGAAAGGCCTCATTAAATTTTAACATGCTCTCACCGAACTGTATCAACAATCGCGTGTGTGGTAATACAGGCGACTCATAAAGCAATCTCGACGCTGACAAAGGGAAACAAAACATAAGCTTAGAATTATTCTGTCACGGACTTGAGTTGATTCCAGCACTATAAGCTACTATATGATCCCAGGACCGCAAATGGATCCGGGACCGCAAATGACCCCAAATTCAGGACCGCAAATGTTGGAATCTCAAATTATGACTGTAATATTGTCATCCTCCTTACCGCATATAACTCCTGTTTTTGTTGTTTTAATCTTTGGGAAGGGATTTTTTGCTCGGACTAGAAAGTCTTTGAGCGATTTGTCCTTCCGGTAAGCGACAATAGGGGTGTTAGAAAATATTGAGGCGAGTTTAGGGTTGTCTGAAATGAGGTGCCAGTTGTTCCATAAGAATCTTTTTAAGATTCGTTGAAAGCCGGGTTGTATGTAGTAACTAGTGGCAAAATTTCGTTAGATGTCTTAGTTTTCGTTTTTAAAGCCTCTTTCCTTGATGAGAAATTAACTTCAGCTATTGTCGTTGTGATTATCTCTAGAGGATAGCCTCGGTCGAGTAATCGGATTGAAAATCTCGTTTGAGTAACTCGAAATTTTCTTTGGCCATGAGTTTGTTCTCAAAAGACGCAATATCTTTCCTTTAATAAATCCTTATAATGGCCTTATTTTCTGTCGAATGAATGATATCAATAAAACTATTTAAAGAGGTGGCAAATGTTGAAAATCTGCCTCTTTGAAGGGGCGTTACAGCGGTTCAAAGTCGGCCAAAATCCCATACATTTAATCTTTTTGTGTTCGCCCCCCAGTCAAAATGGCGTCATAAACCGTGCCAAGGTGTTATTAACGTGAAAGATGTGCTAAAATGTCAAAATAATTGAAATGAACGCGACTTACACAAGGAAACATAATTTGTTGAGACAACAGCAACAAATTTATTCAAACACTAAGTGCAAAAATCCGCAATGCAAACGATGTTCGTGGAATTGGCCTATACGTAGGGGTTAAACGAAGGAATCTGGCCTCTTTACAGTGTCCATGATACCGGCTGATCTCCACCCTGATAAAAGAATACTTTTTCCCTTTTCGGAAATATTGTAAGCGATCAAACTGTCCCAGTCGTCAAGAATGACTTTAGTGTATCGAGACTGTGAGGCGAAAATAATTCAAATGTTTACGCGTCAGTTAATTAATGACGCGGAAATTAAAACTAACAAAACTTAAAGCGAGTAAATTCGTGTTAATTTCATGATAATTTCATGATATAATAAGGTAATCTTGGTTTTCCATAGTCTATTTACATCATCATCATCATCATCATCATCATCATCATCATCATCATCACCATCATTCATCATACTTTATTTCATGTGGATATACACTTAGCCTGAGAGGTAGTTTACAGGTATTCCACCTAATAACTAATGAAAATCTAACAACTGAACAATGCTAATTCATCAGATAAAACGCAATTCATCAGGTAAAATCACAAATTAAATACTGATTAAAACTATTTAAAACTATTATTACAATATGACCGCCGCAGTCAAAATACTATTAAAACTAATGTTACAAGTTTACTAATCCCCGAACTTTAACGATCTAATTCTGTTTACTATTTCATTGGTGCCTACTTATATTCTAATGTCATTTGATAGTTCATTCCATTTCTTGGCTGCAAAATATTTCCATGACTTGAGTCCATATTTGGTAGTGTTAACTTTAGGTTAAGATAAAACATATTCTTGGCGCCTGAGATTGTACATAAAAACGTAAATTAATAAGATTCCCAATTGCCCGTGGTGCTTTGCTCGATATGCTATTATGTATTGTTAATAACATGTCTTGAATTCTTCGAGATTCCATGGAGGATAGTCTTATCCTTTCCAAGAGATGTTATAACATAGCTTGTAAATTAGTGCAGTCAAATTCAATTGCGCAAGCGTGCTTCATATTCCTATTGTGCACGCTAATGACGTAGCAAGGGAATTTCTCTTTATAGCGGAGCTCCGCGCGTCAAAGTTTCGTCGTGTAACTTGATTAATTTTCGATTTTTGTTTGTTTGAACCTGTAAGAATCAGCGTTTGAATGTCTTGGCTGCTTTGGTTATTTTAGAGTGTACGTGCATGTCTACCAGGGAAAGTATTTCTTAAGAGCTTGAATTAAATTGAAGGCAGAAACTCACGCTCAAGGGACAAAAAGCCGATCAAATGCATGTCTCAAAATCTGACAGAAAGTTGTCAAAAAGCTGTCAAGAAAATGTCAAAAACAAGCGCTAAAGCTTCACGCTTCATTTGTAAAAGCTATACTATACAGATCATCGTCCAAAGACTGTAAATAATGAAGTGTCGCCGTTTAACTTGATTAATTCTCGAGCTTTTTGTTGAACCGGTAAGAATCAGTGCTTGGATGTTAAAAACAGGGAAATGTGTTGGTTTGGTTGGTTGGCTTTGATAATTTTATCGTGGACGGGTCTGCGAGGGAGAAGCTCGTGTGGTTTTGCAAGCGCTGTCATCGTTATAACTGGATGATATTTTGCCGCTGAGAATCTTAAATCGAAGAGGCTTCCTTGGTGGACATGGAAGTAACAATGAAACTATCGAGCCACTTACGGTTTTGTGTCTTCTTAGCTAAGGAAAGATTTTGTGTGAAATGGCATCATTATTCAGCTCTACCGCGTTCCGAGTGATTGCCAACTCTCTTCTACGTTTCCCAAAATTTTTACTGCCAGATTTGAACATGTTCTAGCATGATTTGGTCGATTACATTTTGGCTGTTGTATGTTTTCAGCATGGAGATTCTTAAAACGCTTTAGTATGTTTTTGTCATCCCTTAAGTGGCGTGTTTATTACATTTTATTTTTGAGCACTGTTCCCGTTTTTGCTTTGGGAACGTTCCCATCAGGGGACGATTGTTCCTATTTGAAGTGGTCCTTTTAGCATCAAAAAGGAACAAACTGCTGTGAAAAATAGGAACAAAGTGTTCATTTAGAGCTAAAAAGAACCTTTGTTC
>JAEMWC010001508.1:0-37500 GCA_016490735.1 Pachyseris speciosa
CGAGTTATTGGAACCGAGTATTTTAGTTGAGTTTGCTGATGTCTGACTACAGCAAAGTCATATTAAAGAACGCTGTGATATCAGTGTCCTAAGAGCTTAATGTGGGGAAAAAAAGCTGAGTTTCCCAAAAAAGTTGGCCGGCGATCATACGAAGCCTCTCGAAAGTAAAATAAAAGTCGCGTTCGGATTGAAAGAAAAAGATGAATCGCTTTTGAATCAGTTATTTTATTACCCAGAGTTCCAATCTCCCACATGACGACTCCATAAGACCACCTGAAAAAGAATATCCCGAAAGGATGTATTAGGCTGCTGGCAAATAATGATTTCAGCTGCAAGTTGTTGATAGAACAGGAGTTGATTCGTGTATTGATGAGCCTGCGCTCAATAGAGACTAAAGTGGGGGCTTATGGCTACATCCTATTGACACTGAATAGGCTTGCGTGGGATATTCGGCCTCAGATCGCAGCCAGTCCATCACGTAGGGCATTATGATTGGAAGAATGCATTCTGAGAAATCACTAACGAACTGTAAAAACTAAAGTCTGTAGATCTGACAAAATTTACGACATACACATCGCTCTTCGTGGTGAATATTGATCATAGAGTGATTCAGGCGCCATCCACTTGATTGCAGTTTCTTGTGCTTTTGTACTTCATACACCTCGTGGTACATCTGTCTCATCAAACAAAGTCTGCAATCTTCAGTCGTTTACCGTGTCCCACGAGAATGTTCCTCGCTGCTAGTCCGGTGAACAAGGCCTTTCTCGGATAGGTAACTCTAAAAATTGTCCAGAAGATATGAGTGAAAAGTAGCAGTATATAGAGAGTGACATTTACAGGACTAACAGAGGTGAATGTTTCTACCAGGCGCCTCTTGGGCTCCTTGTCAAAGTCACAATTAGAACAATAAATATTTGCTTACCATGCCTCGAGCTATCTGCCATGCAAAATTTCATCGGGTCGACTGGATTCAAGGACTCACAATCTTCATCGCATTCATCGTCATCAATCTTCTCAAACTGGTGCATCATCTTCCTGGTTTTCTGCGGAAAAATACAACCATGGGTATTCTGCAAAACACCGTTGCCATCAACATCAGCCTGTCTCTCCTCTGTGACCAATATTTCAACAGGGTCGAGTGTTTCAAGCGACACCTCTGGTATAGTTTCATCAGCTGCGACCATGGGTATCCACATTCACCGTTGCCATCAACATCAGCTTGTCTCTCTTCTGTCACTAATATTTCACCAGAAGGTCCGGGTGTTTCAAGCGGCTCTTCGGATTTTGTTTCTTCAGCCACGCCGTCCTGAAAGATAAACTTAGAAGTGTGTCTTCTAGCCTTTAAATAATCCTATCAAAATGGCTGAGTTAACCAAGAGATAGTGATTCTTTCATCTGTTCATGTGCGGTATCTTATGATGAACTGTAATAGAATTTCATTCGTGATAGGGTAGCAATAGCCTTTACAGCTTCTTGTTTGGGTTCCTGTGGTAAGCGAGTGTTCTATCCAAAGTGGAGAGGGACAATAATACTCTTAGATACTTCATACTCGGAATCCTTTGAACGACTATTATTCCTATCGGGGTAGGAAGTACTACGCCTAGTTGTTTGTGCTGGGTATCCTGTCATAGAATAGCATAATATGTGAGAAGGAGGGGAGGTTGCGATATTCTTTGTCACTTGATGCTGGGTATCCTGTGACGGTTTACCATTATCCAGCACTCCTGCTATGTTGCTTTATGTTGAGTATATAGTAGAGGACTACGATTTCGCATACAAGGGCAAGAAATAGTTGAACTGCATTTAAACTGAGGTGGTATTCTTTAACAGGCCCAGTAAAAGTTTGAGCAAGTGTACATTGATCCATACCTGGTCAGCAGTTGTGCTCTGTGGCCTTGTTCAGCATACAGCTCCACTTCTTTGGGCTTCAAGGCATCCACTCCCAAGACAGAGCCACTTATCTACACAGAAAAGGGCATTTCCAAATATTTTCTGAGCAAGAAATCATATGAAGAAAAGAAATCATATCACAACTGCGAGGATCATTCTTCATTTGATTTCATTTCCGCAGTTCATATATGATTCATTTCATATATCATTCACACTCATTTCTTTCACGGGAACATATAAACCCACAATTGACCTGCTCCAACGTCAGTGGCTTCATAGCTCAGTTGGTTAGAGCATCGCACGGTAATCGCGAGGTCACGGGTTCAAACCCCGTTGAAGTCCTGAACTTTTTTTAGTCTTCTTTTCGCAATTACATAATTGCGTTCACAACTGCGAGGATCATTCTTCATTTGAAATCATATTAAGTGAACAACTTGAAGAGATTCATCGTTGAGAAAGATGTATACTAACGATTTGTATACATCCGGTACTTATGTAATTCCCATAGCCTTGCATGTCTTCTGAGTAATGCCACACTAGCATAGAATTAGCGACAAATACCTGACTTCTTTTGCGCCGCAGCCAGTGAAGCAAGTCTCCATGAGGAATGTACTCAATAATCAGAAGGAGCGGTTTAGTTGTGGTCCAGCAGCCGAGGAAACTCAACACATTCTTGTGTTTTCCCACTTGCCTCATGAGTTCTATCTCTTCCAAAAATTCTCTTTTCTCCTCTTCACTCGCATTTTCTAGAGAACAAAGAAAAGAATTCAACTTATCTCTAAGCACAAGGAAAAAATTCAAACCAGCGTCGGTGGGTGATCCAACATCTATTTTCTTGAAGCCCAATTTTTTTTTGTCTTTTGAGTTTACAGTATTGATAACAATTTAATGTAGATTAGTTTTAAAATACAAAGCACAATGATCAAATTTGACCACAGATGACCAAAGCAAGGAGTCTAATTGCTTGTTTAGAAAGGGATATAAAACCAGCTTGCAATTGTTGAAATCACCGATATGTCGCTAAAAGTTGTCGCAGAGTAAGGCGTACCTCTCAGTGATTAACAACAAGTTAAGTTCTTAACAAAATTTTGTCAAGAGAAAATTTTCTCTTGATTTTTTCCGTTATTTGTTCGCTTAACTTCAGCCCGAAAAATAGGCCGAACAGTTAAGACTTTTAATTTGTTTATCGGCTTAACAACATAAATCCCCACAGGAAGCTGACAGTCGCGCGTCCTTCAACATGAACACTGCAATAAAATTTTTTTTAAGGTTATGAAAACCACTGCAAAAAAACCATGAACGATCAAACTTGCTCTACGTTGGATCAAAGGTAGACCGTGACCAGTCAAAAAATGTCACTTCTGAAGATGTATGTTGTAACATACGAAACGTTAAGTTAAATGAATTCAAGTTCTTAAAAACATGCGTGGTTCGTTTGTTATGTTTATATCCGCAGTTTGTCTTTTATTTCTGTTAAACAAGGCTCAGTAAATGTTCAAGCTTACCATGCAATTCTTAACTGCAACAATCTTCTGCTCCCTTTTCGTTTTATCCCGCCTTGCTGGATTTCAAAGTACTCCATGCCGTCCTTCAGTTCGCTTTGTGGACCTTACCAAATGCTCCTTGACCCAATTCTTCGATGAACTTTGTTCTGATTGGAGGGATTTCGCAGTAATCCAATACTGTAAATTCTCTGGTGGTCCTGTAATGGAAAGAATGGACCCTTATAAATTTTACTACAGTTTTATGGAATACCTTGTTCTAAAACAGATAACTGTAACTTTTGACGGTGACAGCTTCAAGGTAAACGAAAACAAGCTGAAATATTCAATTTATTGGCTCATGCCGTATAAGTGCACTATTGTCAGCTCCTCGCGAGATTACCAGCTCATAGTCAACACCTACGAATGTCTGCGTAGCGCTAGCATGTTCCAACCGCTTAGCTGCCGCACTGTATACCCGGCAGAGTAAGCTAGGTCGTTTCAATGCCTGGGTTTGTAAGTGTGACGCGCCCTCTATGTTCTTCTTGGAATCCCTTGAAAGTCCTTAGTTGAGCGGCAAAAATTTAAGGTAGGAATATACTAAGGTTTGATTGCTATAAGAAGGAGTCTACCTCTTTGTGCGATTTGGGTTCCTCTTTTCCAATAACAAACGCCAACGGTCAACAAGAGGACAAACAGAGTCAAACCAGCAAACATGAAGACAAGCTTGAGGAAACTCGTAAGAGAAGAACCTGTGAAGTTGCAAAAGATTTATGTTAGGGTGATCATCGCCTTATAAAATTTTATCTCCGTCACCGTCACCATCACCGTCACCGTCACCGTCACCGTCACCGTCACCGTCACCGTCACCGTCACCGTCACCGTCACCGTCACCGTCACCGTCACTGCCTCTCAGGTATGAAAATGTCTATAGCAAGTTACTTCGAGGGGGAGATAACAATGTTTTTTTTTGCGGTGATTTTCATGGTGCAGAAGCCAAAGTAACGTCAGACTGACCTCCTTTGGGTTCTGAAGGCTGCGCAAGTTTCTTTGTTTCTTGACTGAATTCTTCGCAATCATCGTCGTGCAGTCATCGTCGTGGAAGCCAGTCAATAATACATTTTACTTCTTATTGGTAACAGGAAGGGTTCTCCTTCGCCCAACGTATTACACCCATTCCACAAAAAGCGGGGCCAACAGGACTTAAAAAATCGGCTGAAATTGACTTCATAATAAAATCTCGGCGTTTTATCCATATAATAGCGCAGCCATCAAGGAACAAATATCTATAAAATTGGCACCAAATGTCACATATTTTCAAAATTATGACAATTTTATTAAGTCCACTTCACTTTCATTTAAAAAGCTAAAAATAAAAAGATCAACAAAATTAAACCGGCCCTTATTTGATCTGGAAAGTTAAGTTATTAACATTTATCACCTTATTTGCGTATTATATGAAACAGCGTAACGTAAATATGCATTGGTGATATGGTGAGCTATGATAAAGAAGAAAAGTATATTATTTAAATGGTGAAAGTTATTCGCAAATATTTCATTTTTTAACTACTACAACTTTGATTTCCTGTTATCGTTGTTCAGGACATGAACAAAGCACAGCTGTATGCTCACCGTAAAGCTTAGGTCAAGTCATTTGGTTGTTAATACACTGGTTGAGTCCTTAAGTTACCTGTTTCTTGTAAATTGCGTTTCAAATATGGTAACGGAAGTTACAAAAAAAAGTAACGGAAGTTACAAATCAAAACAAGCAAATTATTTTAATCCAAAGGTTGTTTCTCAGCTGTAATTAAGACAGGTTAAGACTTTAAACAAAAATAGTTAAACTGTTAACTTGCTTGTGAGCAAAATTATTCAGATTACTAATGTCATACCTATACTTTCCTATAAAATACCAGTTTTTAACTAGCTTTAAGAAAATATTTTATGTTTGTATGAATATATATATATATATATTATATATATATATATATATATATTATATATATGAACTGATTTTTACTTTCTCTTCCTCTCTGTGGAACTCACAGTAACAAATACTTATGAATATAACTCAAAAGGAAATGCAAAACAACTACCTCACTGGTTGCGTTGGCAAAGAGTAACGGAAGTTACAGGCTAATGATTAGCTGATAGCCAGCCATTCAAAAGACTATTAATCATTTCGATCGTTTGGTTATTAAACTGGAAGTGCCGATTTGACCTTCCACGTGAGGATGGCTCTTCAATTACACAGAGAATACTGTCGAATTTCACCCATATTTCATCTGGAGGGGAAGGCCACTTGAAACTGACTGGTCGGGTACTTTCTTTTTCAAAAAAAGAAACTTGGGCATCGCGTTCATCGTTGTCAACCGCCATCACTTTTCCAATGTACCACTCATTTTCATAAACGGCAGCAACCCAGTCACCACTTTGTGCTTTTAAGATTCGTCATTGACATGCGCATCTGAAAATTAAAAATCACTACTTAAGTATTTACATTTGGAATATAACTAACCAGATTAGTGCGATAACAAACTAGGTGAAGGGAATTATATTACCTTCGATGCTGACAGACTTTGTCCTGTACTTTTTCCATCCACACGGTGAATCGAACAGAAATGCTCCATCAACAAAGCAGTTAGCACAAAAACACGATGTGTTTCGCACAGCAACGTAACTCTGCAAACCATTAACTGGTAAAACTGCATGTATCTTCATGGTACCTGGTACTGGCTGGAGATTTCCAAAAGCGTCAATGGCTTCTTGAGCATCAGAGCACTCTTCCTTTGAAACAAACAGGTATTTAATGGAAGTGTTTGTCGTTTGTGCCAGAGCCCAAAGAAAGAAATCATCTGCGTCTTGTATGGTGGTCTTTTGTTGCTTGACGGCTTCGTCTGCCATGCGTTTCGTTGTCCCGCCAACGCCATCACATGGCCCCTTTCCATGCCCCGCCTCGAAGTAGTGCCAGGATGCTGGAATCCCAAACTCCTTCTTGTGCTGTGAAAGCAAGTGGAAGATGGTCTTGTTCCTGTATTGGGACGTTGGGCTGTCGGTGAAGTAGTGTATATAGCCTACATTTGGGTACACCGTCTTCAGTTCCGGGACCAGCTTTCGCAATATCGCATACACGGTGCCAGAATTGTGAGCCAGCTCGTCGGAGATAAACACTGTGCTCTGGTGGATTAAGGAGCCCTTATCAGGATCCCGGTAGTAGGCGACGGCCGGATGGAGTGTCACCATGGTGCTGTTCCAGTATGCGGACTGCACTTCTTCGACAGACTGACAGGAATAATTCTCGGCAAAGTCCATTTGGACGATCATGTGGCCTTGGGGTAGGTCGGACTTCAGAGCCTTCAACTGACCATACTGAACTTTAACTCGCTCGGCGTGCGCCTTAAATTCCTCAACTTCTGATTTGAAGATCCGGGAAAAACTCTGCTTTTTCGACTTCCCATTTGAACAATTTTCATTTTCATCTTCCCTTCCACATCAACACGCTTCCACTGACTGTACTTGACTTTCTGCTCACACTGACTCAGTAGCTCGTCAATGCCGTCACTTGAGTCGTTGTCTTCATAAATGCATCAGGACTTGTGCTTAACTTTATCCCCATTGCCCTTCAAACCCCGGAGTTTCAAAGCCATGTTTTGGTGGCGCTGACATAAGCAGGTATTACGGGATGTGAAGGATGTGTTGTTAGAATGTAAGTAGGCGTAGCTTGCAGAAATGGGATCGTGAGATCTTCAATTCTGGATTCTCTGTGCTTGAATTTTGCATAAAGGTTGTCAAGGTAGTCATTTAAATACCGTTTCTGGAACTTATAACACCCTCGTGGGTCTTATAGTCTGCCTTCCCGGCATCATACGAGAGTTGTCATCTCTTGAGAGAAAGCCAATTACTTTTTCTGTTAGTTGTTTCCGAATGAGCGTTGTCTTTCTCTCACAACAGCCTTGAAATGTAGTTTTTGCAAGGATCTCCGTGATAGGCCAGTTTTCCTATTCAGCTCCCTCACTAGGCGGTATCTTTTCATTATTTTAGATCCAGCCAAGATCTGTGGGGCAATCTTTTTCTTGGGCTTGTCCTTACGTGCTTTCCGTCACCTCCTGTATAAGGGCATTTGCAAATACCAGCTTCTTTCTGATGACAGGTGGCACAAATCTTGGGCTTAGTCCTGCCTCTCGCAGTTCAGCTGTTGACTTGCTCCTAGGTGTGTTAGCACCTGGTTTGCTGGCTTGGCTTTCTGATTTCTTTTTTCTTTGACGAACGCTGAATCCTCTTTTGCAATTTCCATGCTTTTGTTTGCAGTTTTTTATTCTGGCCTTGCAGCTTGGCAATCTTTCGGTGTGCCTTAGATACCGCCCTGCTAACTCGTTTACGAGTGGCACTATTTTTTTTTGGCCTCACTGAAGTTTAGTCACACAAACCACAGGTGAGGCATTTTTGCTGATTTACGTGTACTTCTGGTTTTACGCTCTTGACGCATTGAAGCTTGTTGTGCATTTTCGGTGGCAATCTGTTTCTGTTTCCGTTCATTCCGATACTTTTGGACTCGAGCTTGTGTTTTCCAGTCGTCTTTTCTTCAGGGCCCCCTCATCTAACCTCGATACTGGTACATAAGCGTCTCTTTTCCTTACCCTTTCTCTTTCTTTGTATGCCTCTTCCCCTTGCTTCTGTTTTTGCCTTTCACGGTAGGCCTTTTGAATTTCTGCACGACTTTTCTGGGCATCTGTGGAGTGAGTCCAGTCGCGTCACGCAATTGCAATGAAATAGCTAATCCATAAAAAACAATTTAACTTACAGAAGCACTCGATATTTTTTTTCGAACTTTACAGGCGTACATATAAAAAAAACTCTTTGTAATACAACATTCCTGTTAAAAACACTGGCTATGAACAACGACGATTTAATTTTCGAACCCCCAAAACGTTATCAATATGTCATACAATTTCTGTAACTTCCGTTACATTTTCTTTGTTCACAAAGATAATGCCCTAACCAACAGAAGAATGCAAATTGAAACGGTTCTTTCTTTACACAACAAATTACAATTCCTTACCTTTACTTTGTGTTGCTTTCCAGAAACTCTTGGCAATTAAAACGAGAATAATGCGGCGAAAAGCTTCAGTCTCGGCAAATTTGAAAAATACGCAGTCACGGAGATATTGCGAAACAAAGGATTTGGCAATAACGCCGGTCATATTTCATTTTCGCGCGAACTTTCATCAGCCGGCTCGTGTTGCAGGGGTCGCCCGAACCAAAGCACGTGTACTTCAGGTAGTTACGATAATGATGGTAACGGATGTTACAACTTTTGGTGTTTTGTCCTCCCTCTCAGTTCCAAAACACAATCCAAGATGTATTACTTTGTAGATATATAGGGGATAGATACCTTTGTTCTTGCATACAGTATTATGTACCCATTCAATAATTCTATTTGCAAAACAGTGGTAACGGAAGTTACATTCTTAACCATACGGTGCTTCTTGGTCTCACTTGATTCCAAGTTACTGGTTGCCATTGGTAAGTATGAAAGCCAGTGAATTTAAGATGCAAACGGTAATAGAAGGAGAAGTAATTGACACCGGAGAGAGCTTTTACGGGAGTTTCTCAAGCGGGTACACTGTCTACTTCATTTTGGTAACGGAAGTTACAAAAAATCTGAGGACATGAATGAAAAAAAAAATTGCAAACTAATAATTGCAATGCAGACCAAAATTATTATTCTCAAACAAAGTAGTACTGGTACTTCTTAGTAATTTCGCAGCATAGCATTCTTACTGGAATTATTTCAATACTTTTAAGCGTTTGTTTTCGACAATGGTTGCCTTGTGGACATAGAAAAAAGAGGAACTGAGGGCTATTTGAGGTGTTATTGTGGAAATGGTAAGGGTAGATATAGTATATCTTTGCATTTTGAGTTACAAACCATCATGTCTACTCTTACGGGAGCTAAAAATTCCCAGTTTTAGCTGTTAAAACAGCCGCTACATGCGAAGGACATCAAAATTAGCTTTGGCCCCACTTTTTGTGGAATGGGTGATTAATGCCTAGAAATTGCCGCTGTACATGTCATACCTTTAGGTAAAGTGACTTTCTGGCTGCTCTCTCTCTTCTGTTGTTGCTCTGCGCACTGGCGAAGGAAGGCCATCCCCTACCTCGTTTACAGCCCAAACCATAAAGTTATAGGTCGTATTGCATTCCAACAGAAGCTTTTGTTGATTGATTTTTGTGTTTGCGACGGTGACTTCGTTCGACTCTTGAGCTCCTAGACTTGACCTTTGGTAGATGATTTTGTAATGGAGTATCGGGCAGCCCTTTGATAGTGGCTTGGTCCACTCTATGACAACACCACATCCTTGCTTTCTAACACTGCTAATGTTTGGACTCGCAGGAATGTCTGCAATAGCAATAAGAATACCTAAGACAATCAGTGAATAAATAAACGAACATGAAAACAACAATACGGCAACAACAAACGAGCGAAGGAGAAAACCGATGAAAGAATCAATGAAGGAAACAATCACCGAATCAAAGAACAAATGAGCGAAGGAATTAATGAAGAAAGGGAGCGAACGCATCAATGAACGAACGGACTGACGAACGGACGGACGGACGGACAGTCGGACGGACGCCGGAAAGAACCGACGGAGGAAAGAAAGGACGGATGGACGGACGAACGAACGAATGACTAAATGCATCCATCCATGTGATCTTACTGAGCAGTACATATTTTTATCGACTGACTCTTTCTTACTTGCTTGATGTGTTGAGGTTTCCAAATTTTCAGATGGCCAACCATATCCCCAGTGGTTTCTTGCCATCACTTGCACATTATAGCCCGTATTTGGCTTGAGCTTTGTAAACAGACAGGAAGTTGATGGTGAGTTGCTAGACACAGTGCAATTTTTCCAAGGCTCTCCAGGATTGGTCCTTTTTATCTGTACGAGATACTCGGTTACGGGTCCTCCCAGGGCCTCGCGAGTTGGTGGTCTCCAGTATACACCGATGGAGGTGCAGCTTCCGGTAAAATTGGATTGCAAAACAGGTGGATATGGAACATCTGCCGAAGACAAAGCGAATAAGGAGAATTAACTGAGAACATTGAACGTCAAACAAAAAACAAAATATCATCAATGAATCTCAATTTGAGACAATTAAACAGCCGTCGACAAATCTGCTTTTTGACTCATCTAGAATCAATTATCATTCTCTTCAATTTGCCTTGAAGAAAAGCAGAAGAAAGGGTGAGATTGCATTTATGCCAATGTTAGTTTCCTCTGACAACTACAGTGCAGAACAGTATTGTGTGCCAAAGTTATGAAGTTAATGGTTAGGCAAATCCATCGCAATTTTTGGAAACATTGCCGATGGCAGCCAATCATGAGCATGTGTGTTCTGATCAGAACTTACATGTACATTCTGGCAAATCTATATTTGTTTTTTTTTTTCCCTTTCTTTTAACTTGTAGTTATGTGTTTCGCGGGACTTTACTCTCGCGATTTTAGTGATTACAAAATAATCACGAAATCCAGAGTCCGCGAAAGAAACTAAAGCCTCAAAACTCAGCGACGCGAAATTTAATACCCGATTTTGAAATCATCTTATTAACTTTAACGTACATAATCATAACGAGTCCATTGTCCCCGTCCATCATTTGAGTCATTTAAGCCTCGGTAGTGCAGATATTCCAGTTTAAGTCATAATCCAAATGGATGCTACGACAAGGAACAGGCGATAATAAACAGATTAAAGTATTGTTTTCAAATAATAGCCCATTGTTAGACAACAATACTTGGGACACGTCTTAACTTAGGAGGGCTTCGTGAATCCGGCCCCAGGTCAAGACGGCGGCATGTTTGACGACTGCTCAAAGACTGTGTTGGAGGAGTTTCAGAAAAAAATAGGACAGTGATCCGGCGGCAGAGAACTTGTTGAATGAACACAATAAATCTGCACTGCCTTTGGTATAGAAAAGAACGTAAATTCTGAACTGTGTACAGGAGTATAACGTTCTTTGTCGCAAGCAAAAATGTTGTAAGCTTTGTTTCGTTATTGCACTGTTCGATACGGTTATATAAACTTAAAATGAGACTACGTAGATCACCATTTGAAAATTTTTCGCAAAATTTAGTTCCTGTAACACGATTATTCTGCCAAATCGAGAAATTTAGGCCCCGCGGAATATGCCTCCTCCATTTTCGAGAAATGTGTCCGCGAAAACTAACAAAAGTCGTAACGAGATTATTGTGTTTCCTGGAGATCAATGAAAGTTAAGTTTAGTTTAATGTTTAAGAAAATGATCTGCTGTTCCTGCTTTGTTTTGCGCCAAAGTGAATTACGTACATTGCGCCGTTGTTATATCCCATGGTTCACTTTCTCCACTGCGCTTCAGATTGTTCCAAGCGAACATGGTAACTCTGTACATCTTACTGTGCTGAAGATGCAGCTTATAACTGGTAATGTTTGGATCAGTAATATTCATCTCTGATGGGGATTCGTCATGGGTTGGTTTCACCACCTTGTAACTTAAGGTGTACATGATGACATCACAATTTCTTTGTGGGGGAGGCGTCCAAATGCACCGTATAGTGCTATTTATTCCAGAAAGTTCCGTCCTTTTGTTTAGTATCCGAGGAGGGTCGGGTGGCCCTAAGGGGAAGAAAACAGAGTTAAGGGCCACAAACGAAAGAATGGTGATATTTAACAATTAAATTATGAGCTCGAGATTTCTATCGCGTGATAGCTGATGAGGGCGCAGCCCGAAACAGCTATCAGGCATAGAAATCGAGAGCAAATAATCTAATTGTGTTAGCTTAAAGTTACTTTTCGTTCAAAACTAAACAAGTAGATAATCGAAGTCCTCCTCTCAGCCACTTCGACAACGCGAAGAAGCGGCCTCCATTTTGTTGACAACCGCTACCCACTATCTATCACAGAATAGATGGCAAGTAGCGTAGCCAATCAGAAAATAGTCCTGTTCCAGAACCCTCTCTTACTCCGCCTTGCATAGGGTGGGGCGGGAGAAGAAAGATCCCTGTACAACTTGCAGGCGCATTCTCAGAAGGGCGCCATATTTTCCCCCTGTTCTGGAGGAAAAACCATATTTGGTAGTAAAGCACGCGATTGACGCCATTTATCTGCGCGTGCAGTTTCAAAATCATTACAAATCTGGAATTTTTCACAATTCAAAAACTGAATAAACTTCTCGATTAAAATAGTACAGTCATACCATAGAACTGACAATACGAATTCTAAGAGCTGCTTGTTTTAATTGATTGGTTTTACCGTCCGTTAAGAAGTATTTTTTTTTCATAACAAGACATTGTTGACGCAACATGTACGATCACGGACGCCATTCCGCGCGCGCAATTTGAAAATAAAATTTGCTCAGTTTAATCACAAATTGAAACGAATTTATCTGCAAATGTGGGAAAACTACATTTTGTTGGCAACCGCTACCCACTATCTATCACAGAATAGATGGCGAGTAGCGTGGCCAATCAGAAAATAGTCCTGTCCCAGAACTCTCTCTTACTCCGCCTTGCATAGGGTGGGACGGGAGAAGAGAGAGTCCTGTACAACTCGCAGGCGCATGCTCGGAAGGGCGCCATTTTTCCCTGTTCTGGGGAAAAAACCATATTTGGTAGTAAAGCACGCGGATGACGCCATTTATCTGCACGTACAGTTTCAAAATCATTACAAATCTAAAAGGTCTTGATAAAAGCAGACAAGTTAATATTTTTAAAAAATGAACAACCACTTACAAATCTGGAATTTTTCACAATTAAAAAACTGAATAAACTTCTCCATTAAAATAGTACAGTCATGCCATAGAACTGACGATACGAATACTAAGAGCTGCTTGTTTTAATTGATTGGTTTTTGCCGCCCGTTAAGAAGTATTTTTTTTTTAATAACAAGACAGTGTTGACGCAACATGTACGATCACTGACGTCATTCCGCGCGCGCAATTTGAAAATAAAATTTGCTCAGTTTAAACGACGTTATAAAACAAACAAAAAAGCCTTAACCGTGCTTTGTTCTGTTATAAGGCACTCAAGAAAGTGACGAAAGCACTCAAGAAGTAGCAAGAAGAAGAAGAAGTGCAACTTTGTATTTCAATTTCCCGAACTGACCACAAAACCTGGATGGACAGGGATGGACAATAGGGAGCTTTAGCAGCGACGACGGCGACGACAGCAAAAACATCGTTTCAAAATCTAAGTTTCCGTTTTTGTAAAGCCGCGGCTACACGAGCGATTTTTCACTCGCGCCGGTGATGCGATTTTTTCAATTTTGTCGCGTCACCAGCGCGCGATGAAAATCGCAAGTGTAGCCACCCTTGAACGTCGCAAGAAAAAAATCGCGAGAAATTGAATGAGTTTAATTTTTCGCGATTCTTTTTCTGCGATTTTTTGAGCTGTCGCATCACCTGTGCGAGGGTGGCTACACGGGTGATTTTCACTGCGCGCTGGTGACGCGACAATTTAAAAAAAAATCGCATCACCATCGCAAGCAAGAAATCGCTCGTGTAGCCGCGGCTTAACTCTTTCGCGATTATTGACTGACTATATATTACTACTAAAGCGGCTAAAATAAGGAAAATAATTACCGTAATGCGCTCACGTTCTCGAGAAACCAAAAATTAGGTCATTTCACGTTGTTGTTTGCAGAGGACGGCAAAGAAATGTACGAAAATATAAAATGCACGTGTATAGTGATTGGGTTTGCTCATTAAACCCATTGTTCTGTAACGTTCTCGTTGCCGTTGCCGTCCTCGTTGCTAAAGCTCCCTAATAAAAGACTGGTGCCTAGTTTAATTTGATTGGCTCGTTCCGAGCATGCGCCTGCGAGTTGTACAGGATTCTCTCTTCTCCCGCTCCACACTATGCAAGGCGAAGTAAGAGAGAGTTCTGGGAAAGGACTAATCAGAAAACGGCATTCGTGATAGAACGCTAGTAGATTTATGCTAATAATACATTATATTAAGAGTGACCAGTCAGTTAAGCATGCCATAGGATCATGAAAGACGCTGAACAAATGAATGCAATCTACAGACGAACAGATTAATAGAGGGACGTGGAGAATATGGGAATACGAGGGGAGGAGAAGGTAGGGCTGGAGACGAAGAAAGAGGGGGAATAGAAAACAAAGAAAGGCAAGAGAGTGGCATTGAAAGGGGAGGGTCGGAGACCAAGACTGGTAAAGAAATAAGGAAAACAAGCAGCGAGAGAGACAGGGCGAAGTGGAAACAGACAGGCAGCGCGTGGGAGGAACGGATGAATGGAGTGAAGGACAGATGGGCGGACAACCACGAGCAGCAACGTAAACGAAAACGCGATTTATTCCAACTTGTTCAACTTGTCCAATGTGGCTGTACTGTCCACAGATAAATTTGAGCTAAAGCGGTTAAAGTGAAGAAAAAAAATAAAAGATCTGCCATCGCGTGTACTCGCGTTGTCCGCAAAGCTTTTGATTTATATAATTTCATGTTGTTGATGTTTTTTTGTTTGTATTTGCAAACGGGCGTGTAGTATTATTGTTTTAACAGATTCCACCTCTTGATCCTCTGTGTTCTGGTTACCGTCGTTGTTGAGAACGAAAGGGAGGTAGACGTACAGCAAAAGAACAGAGTTGAAGGCGGACGGACGGTTGGATGAATGGCGAATAGAGAGACATCAGGAGGAAAGGAAGGATGAAGAAACGAAGACAGGGTAGGGTGTTGAAACGCTGGATAAATCCACTAGTTAAACTATCGCGAAATCTACAGATACTTCGGGGACTTTTCTTAGAGTTTTAATTGGTAATCAGTTTTTTGCATTAAACGTGACTCACCTATAAAGCCAGTCTTTGCAATTCTGTTCGACCAGTCACTGGTTTGTCCCAGGTTAAAACTTTTCACGCGAATCTCATACTCTGTTTCACTTTGCAGGCCTTTGAACAAACAGCTGTGGTTTGTAAGGAAGGTAGTGCAGTCTCGCCAGATATCAGCTTTATTCCTCAACTGAACCTGGAAGCCAGCAGCTGCAGGATTTTTATTCCAAGAAACCTTGAATTGACCACACTGAATTGCTGTGACATGAATCAGTGGCCTCTTAATTGGCACATCTGTTAGCACATGAATACAAAAATCAAACACAAGCGCAAAAAAGGAGGAGTGTAGCCTCCTTCGCAGACGTCTTTGGGCTCGTCATGCGTTCCTGGCCCACGAACGTCTGCTGAACTGAACTGCCAGTTCCGTTCGCCGGCGGTTAACCTTTGTTTTTAAGAAACCAATAACGAGCTGCGTAAGAATGGAAATCGACACCCGATTCACGTGCATCGTCTGTGAAAACAATCCCGGGGTCGAAGTCCTACTTTCCATAAATTGGAAAACGAACTATGATTGGCTAACCGCCGCGAACGGAAGTGGTAGTTCAATTCAGCAGACGTTCGTGGGCAAGGAACGCGTGACGAGCCCAAAGACGTCTGCGAAGGAGGCTAGGAGGAGTGAGACATATTCTCAAACTTCCAGGGCTTCTGCGCTTAAATACAAAGTCCTACTCTACCCACTCTCCCTCCATGTATCCTATTTCCGACCTTCTTGACAATCCTACTTTTCACCTTTACGTTTCCTCTTATTGTTCAGCGATAAATGATGTCACTTTATGCAATGTATTTCCTGTGCATTGATGTGACCAGCATCATCTTTTGAGTCGTGATTCAGAAAATGTAATCGGATGCAGGTTTGAAAGGCCACTGCCATAAATACAGGAGTCTTCAATCAGCAAAGACCACTGTAAAATGCCTCGTCAACATGTACAAAATATAAAAGAATTTTGAAGTGAAAATGAGGCAAAGAGGGCTAATTAACATGCAATCAGAAGAATAATAAATTGGCCCGGCGCTATTTTGGAATAAGGTGTATTTGGGGTTGTCTCCTGACGCTTTGCATCAGAGACTACAACCGGATTGGACAAAATCGATGATCGATAATATTTGATAGCAATCGATTTGAAACGACAGCTAATTGTACAAGAAAAGCATGAAAATTGGTAAACATGTGATTGATAGCCACAGATTTTCCGCTAGCTATACTGACTTCTATTCACATTGTTTTGACGAAACTGAATAGCACATATGTTTTAAACAATAGCTGGTTCTACAAGCGTTGTTAGATCAATAATCATACTTTCATTGTGCTAATTATCTGTATCAGATAATTTGTGGTGAGAAATGTTATTGCTGAAGTTTTCCTGAAAAGGCAAACATAGCCAATAATAAAAGACGATTTTTTTTACCTTAAAAAAAAAAGATGAAACAAGGTGAGGAGAAATCTCCGCTGTGAAGAGTTGAAGAAAACCCAACAAAAGCGCTCACTTGGGGTTTTCTCTTTTTGTGGACTGTAAAACTAACTCCATAGCCCATTCCATGGTTTATGACGCCATGCAGCGAATGTATGGGATTTTTGGCGAACCTCAACCTCTCCGTGATTCAGGTCCAGTTTCCCGGATTTCAAAGATCCTTAAACTAATAATAGATATAATATAATAGATATAATATATATATATATATATATATATATATATATATATATATATATATATATATATATATATATATATATATATATATATATATAAACTACAAATAAAAAATGTTCTTGACTTTTGGCCGAAATAAGACTCTGGAGTTTAGTTTCCGGATCTCTAACGGTTAACTATTGTAAATAAGAGCACCTAAAAAATGAAAAACTTTGTCGACCAAACTCCAGTTTCATTTTCGGAAGTTCAACTATTCGCGCTTCTACAATGCGACTCTATTCTGGGATAAAATCCCAAAAAGTACCTAAATGTCTTCAACTTCACTAAAAAATTAAACTTTATTTGCTTACTACACTACTTATAATAGTCTCAAATCACTCTTAACCCCTTAAGTGCCTTATTGACGTACTCAGTACGTCACAAAAACCGTTAGTGCTTTGAAAACCTACAAATTTCCCAAATCCCTTGCTATGGTTGAAATGAACGATTCTTATTGCCAAATGCTCAATTACGTAGACTTCGTCGCTCCATAAACTGACCAAAACTCCCAATTTTTATCAAGTATAACCGTTTATTTTGTTGCAAAATCAAAAATGTTGGCTTTGAACGCCCATTGACAGCACCAAAAATAAGCAGCTTTGCCTTGAAGATATTCGGACAAAAATATCTTTTGAAGCTAAAATTCTGCGTTGGCAGCAAACTTCGACTCCAGTTCGTGAGATCCGTTCCACTTTTACCTGCACTCTTGTTTAGCGCGACGCGGATAACGCTTTATTTCACTTGCACTCACTGGTCTGTAATTTTTGCTTTTGTGACCGAAAGGAACTCTGGGAAGTTCTTGGATAACGGGCGCAAGACAGTCCGCCAATTTTCATTTCAGACTGAGCCACCCGGTCCTGCTGGCAAAATATTTCACCGATTGCATTATTTACAAGTCAAAACTCGCCAAAATTGTCATGCCAGGTCCCGGAATCCACTCACAAAACGACTAAAGACACAACTTCACTTCGTGGATTGCCATCACTCGCTCGCAACCTTGAGCAGCCCACTTCATGTGAAATTGCTTCTCACCTCTGTTCCTTTCAAAGGATTGCCTCTGCCCATCAACACAGCTTTATGATGCCGGGCAGGGGGCTTCTGAGGTGGAAAATGGCTCGAAAAACACACTTCTAAATCAAATAAGCCACGAATTGTAGCTGTAATGTTCGTTTAGAAATAAACGACAGCTAGCGTGACAAGCGTGACAACAAAGATAGAGCCTTCGGTGTTGTAGACCAGCGAAATCGCCGTGGTTACCCCTTATATGGAATAGCGAGGTCGTCTTGACCTCCTACCCTCAGGAAATTGCTAGAAAAGACGTGCAAAAAGTTGGCATTGAAGGGGTTAATGGTAAGCAGTCACATTTTCTCTTAATGTATATTTTTTATCTCTTTTAACTCATAGACTTGTAACAGCTGACGACTGACTCTAAAACATTCCAGTTACTTCAGTCTCCAGGCTCTAAATTGTTACATACAAGTGTTTTGTTTTTTCTTTGTTTAATTTTATATATCTATGTAATGATCGAGAAGACTAAAATAATGTTGTGTTTTTGTTGTCAAGTTTCACTAACATAACATTCATCAAGTTTCACGCCCCCTCTTTGCTGTGGAGAAAAGTTAGTCTAGGAAACGCTATAAAGGGGGTTATAATAGACCCTATGCAAAAATGGCTCCCTTTAAATTATTCGTTTGTTCATATTCAAAACAGCCTCACTAACCTCGTTCGGTAAAACAAATTCTTTAGCATTTTTGTCTCAAAAACGAGGTCAGTGAGGCTATTGTGAATACGAACAAAAGAATAATTTAAAAGCAGCCATTTTTGCATAGGGTCTATGTGAGCAATAATTTAAGCATTGAAAGCATTTCTAACCAATAGAACTCAATAAAAGTGGCTGCTAAAAGAGAAAATAACAGTATCAGCATACACTATCGGCAGTATATATGTATAAAAACAATAGTAATCTTGAACTTCGGGCGCTATCTCCTGGCGGTAAATTAAAATAAAAATAGACAGTACAACTTCAAGTTCCTTACCGGTGCAGTAGGCACTGTTAGGCACGGGGGTAGGGTGAAGGTAATAAACGAAAATATTTCCAGGGCAATACTTGATGCTTATGTTGTACGAACAGTGTATAAAACTGTCACCTGCATATAGAGTCATACAGGCTAGTATGCTGGCCACTGGATCATTGGGGCTGGAGGGATGATTTCCAGTGGTGCCATCTAACCAAATCGGATGTACTGTGCCACAATGGCGACGGCGCACAGCTCTTGTCGGCATCTTTCCTCCACTTTTAAAACGGTACCATCCTGAAGCAAGACCCTTGTCATTCACTGGAGTTTTCTCTAGTGTTAACTCATTCTCCACACTGCGCCCTGGATCGTTAATCTCTCGGTAATTTGGCCACCGACAACAGTTGTTGCAAGGTTCAGTGTGTTTACAAGAACCATGCCAAAAAACGAGAACGAGGATGGCGCACTGGAGACGAAAACAACCAGGGTCCACCTTCCACCCTACCGGTGTCCATTGTCTTTCTCTTGCGAGCTCCAGGTTGCAAATCTTCCTTTCACTGATCGAATTGTTGCTGTGAGGGTACCAGTTATCTATAATGTTCAGCTACGCCCGATTACCTCACCGGATAGGTTTGTACGTCATCACATGTATCTGTGGTGGAGGTTATTCCCAAAGGAGTCAAAAGGGACAATTATGGAAACCGAGAGACATTTCACCTGAAAATGAATTACAGTTGCGGGTGTTCATTGGTAACCTGAAAACGTTAACGAATTTGGGTTGATTATAACAGGTGACGCTCAACCAAGCAAAAGGGCGAGCACAAGTAAACACATACGAGTGGACTAACGTAACGCGGACGCAAACGCAAGCACGCGAGTGAACACGCGTTTGAACAGCCTTAATGCAAACCCAAACGCAAGCTCATGCGAAAATCCGTGTGAACACCACAACGCAAACGTAAACGCGAACAGAGGTGAACACCAGTGACTATCATCATAACACAAACGCCAACACGAGCATAATTAAACATACGTATGTGAACTACCATAGCGCAAACACGAGCTCCGAGAGGTTTTTCTCCGGGTAATCCAGTTTTCTCCTCTCCTCAAAAACCAACACTTCTAAATTCCAATTCGATCCGGAATGCTCGAACGCTTCATACATGAGCCCCGGCTCGGGAGACTGGGCAACCACTCCTGATGCTATCGAGCTCAAATAAATCTTTGGATTTGATTTGATCACAGTCTTCAATTAAAATAACATAAACGCAAACGCTAACATACGGAATGATGATGATGATGATGATGATGATGGTGATGATGATGATGGTGATGATGATGTTGATGATGATGATGATGATGATGATGGTGATGGTGATGATGGTGATGATGATGATGATGATGATGATGATGATCATGGTGATGATGATGTTGATGATGATGATGATGATGATGGTGATGATGATGATGGTAATGATGATGGTGATGATGATGTTGATGATGATAATGATGATGGTGATGATGATGTTGATGATGATGATGATGATAATGGTGATGATGATGATGTTGATGATGATGATGATGATGATGATGATGATGATGATGATGGTGATGATGATGTTGATGATGATGGTGATGGTGATGGTGATGATGATGTTGATGATGATGGTGATGATGATGGTGATGGTGATGGTGATGATGGTGATGATGATGATGATGATGATGATGATACACGTGTCGTAGCAGTTCGAAGTAACATAAACTCTTGACAAACCACACGATACTCTTAAAATCCACTTTTTCAAAACTTGCTTTGGATGAAACATCATCCATCGTGAGTTGCTAAATGAGTGAACTACGAATATTACACGAATAAATAAGGTTCCATAGTGCAAAATCAAACACAAAGAATAAATTCAAGCCTAAGATACCTCAAGTTCATATGAAGGATTCGGGGTTAAAAATGCAAACCATACTCAACAAATGACTAGCTACTATAAGAATCTTTCATGAACGCCGGTTTCTTTCCAACTCCACCCTCGCACTAACGCTTGAAGACACTTTCATCTGTTTTCTTTTTCTTTTTTTCTAATTAAGCGTGATACTACGATGAAACCAGATGTCATCAGAGTCGCCCCATCTCCACCCCCTTGTCAACGTTGTTATGGTCTAAAAGCCAACGCACACAATTATTCTTATGTTACCCAAAACAACATTGGAAGAGGGGAGGGAAATATTAAACAGCAATTCCTTTAGCGACGATTTTATTTTAGCCAGAATGACAGGAAAAATTGGGTTGCAGCATAACGCACACCCGAGAAATGAAATTTGTTATTGCAATTTTCGCGCCAATTGTGCATTTCCTCATGCAAGCGATTGGCTTTTAAGCCTGACACGCCACCCTTGAGCAAGGATTACGTATCGATTAAACATCAAACACGCTTTCGAAGAATTTAAAGACTTTCCATTGCACTGAAAAAGGGTTACATTCCGCTGAAAGGCAAAACACCCGCGACTTTATGTTCACATGAACATAAGAAATAGGAAATAATTTAAGAATATGAAGACATTTCGAATGTTCTAATCGGCGGGTTGTTTTTACAGTGCTGCGCTCTGTGCCGCTATCACAAGATATTTTTTTTATTAGTTTTTGACAACATTTTGGCAACTTTCTGACTTTCTGACCAATAAAATAAACGAGAACCCGGTGGAACTCACCATATATTTGTTTACTAGAAGCTTCACAGCTACTCCCACATCTTTATAATACCGCCTTTCACCAGGTTGTTACCTTTTTATTGGTTCGTTCAAAGAGAAGCCGTCAGAAGGTTGTCAGAAAATGTCAATAACTGTCTTAAACTAAGCAAACATTTTTTTGCGATTGTTTAGTCACCTGCTGATTACAACTCGATTTACGATTGTTCGTTTACTTTGTTGTTTTTACCAATTTTATCTCCTCGTGTTCCTTCGCTGATGAGTGTGAGATACCCTGGAGCTTAAGTAGTCAACTTGAAATATTAAATTGTGCTGAATGTTTTACTTTTAATGTAGAAAACAAGCTAAACATCCCCTCTAGATTTGCCGGTTCCCAAGAACGTTCTTAAATTTATGATATTTATATATATAGAATTTATAGCATAAATTCTTGAATTTCGGATGGACAGGTTAATTTTACGAGGAGGGATGGCTTTTGTTTCAAAGAAATGCAAAGGGTATGGAAACGAGTAACATGTTTTGTTATGAAACTGGTGGTACTTAAATCATAATCAGTCAAAAAAATTAACAAATCGAATGTGGTTTAGCGTTGTCTATACTCTTATCGACAACGATATTCGTTGACCACTGATTTTGACCACTGTGATGACGAATATCGTTGTCGATAAGAGTATGGACAACCCTAAACCACATTCCATTTGTTTTTTACCACAATATCAGCGTAAAGAAAATGTTAATTTCAGAGCGCGAGCTGAGAAAAGACATTGCGCGACACGTTGACGCGAGCAACGTTGTCTAGACTCTTATTGACAACGGCAAATTAGCCAATAAGATTGCGAGATCACTAGCAATTATGGTAAAAATTAATGTAAACATTCAGCACTGATTCAGGAGCTAACTCTTTCAAAATTGCCTTCTGTTGAAGACCGCAGTGTTACGTAAATTTTCTATCGCAGTGCGTGCGTCTTGAGAATCGAGGAACTCCAAAAGCGAATTCAAAGACATACACGTTCATCCCTTTCACTGACTGATGGTAGCATGGCCGGTATTGGTTATACCTTGAATGGTTTTGAGTCTAGACTGCGAGCAGTCCCTAGCTTCTCCTAGTTCTAAATCGCGAATTGGAAGTACCGCGCGCAGCGAAACTCTTCATTCTCTTCTCAACTTTGCATAGTTTACCGCCCGTTCGCGCAAGTCATCTGAGCAAACAGTACGGCTGCCCACAGTCTATTCTGAGTCAGTAAAAGTTCTCTCCCATCGGAAAAAAAAAGATTTTACTGGAGGTATCGGAGTGTACGTATCATTCACCTAAATGGTTCAAACTAAAGATCTCTACAGCTGGCCAGGATGGATAGCCACATGTTAAGAGAGCAAAATATTTCCAAAAATTAACATCCTCAGTGAGGTGTTTGAATGCTTTCAACAAAAGGTCGCGAACAACGCTATATGAAGGACTATTCCTAGTTACGCTGGCATCTCAAAGAATGCTCCACAAAAGCTGATTGCACGCCACCGAAATAATCGAATGGGATGTATCGTAGTTTATTGGTTTTTTCTCATTGCCGTATACACCAAATCTATATTTCTTCAGTGAGAGACATTCTTTAACGTTCACGAAGACGTTAGAAAACCAATTCTTTCCATGAAAGCCCTTCATATTTTAAAAGGCCCCTTATTTTACTGAGTTATGGGAAAAGTTATTTTCTTTCACTTAATTGAGTAGTCTACCGAAAGTTGAAAAAACTGCCGTGCGTACCTGCATCAGATTCTCGACCGGAAAGCACCAGTAAAGGAACAGCAAATTCCAACTCAGCCTATAACGCAATTGTCCAATGAAGAAAGGAACTGTCTGCATGCAAAATGAGAGAAAAAGCACCTCGCAGTTAAATTGTTTTAAACGTAATAAAAGGGCCTTACCAAAAGGCTTGTTAAAAATTCATTAGTTGGCTTCGAAAAACATCGCATCTCGGCTGGTGTTTGGCCTGGTTTTCTAAGAATTACATATAGAAAAGAGTGCTTGAAATAATAATTGATGTAGAAATCATACATACCTGTTTAACCAACTGTTCAGTTTGTGAAAGAACCAAAATCCAGGGTCAAATCATCTGGGTTCAGTGTCGGGAAAAAAAAAATACATAGATGCCTCTCGCAAGGAACTTCACTTGATGCTGTTGACGCATCAATTTACAATATGGGCTCCATCTGTTGTAGACGAATAAAAGAATAAATAAAAAAATATTAGCTCCTGTTTTGTAATTCAAACAGCTATAAGTAACACATACGAAACAGCGTTCACCGAGGCTATTCAGTAGTATATAAGCACACTGCGCTAAAACAAAAATTCTGTTTTCTCCACGTGTAGAGTGGAGAGTAATGAAAATTGCATTTGCGAAAGATATGGATGTCTTCCGCAAGGAATTTCATCCGATGTTATTGACGCATCAGTTTACAATATGGTCTCATCTGTTGCAACGAATAACAGAATAAATAAAAGGGCCCACGTTGTGTCCCCTAAAGCTCTCGTTTTGTAATTCAGCCACCTATAAACTAACACATACCGGCAGCCTCCACGGAGACTATTGGCAGTTGGCAAACACAAACTGTGAAAACAAGTTTTCGCCACTTGTAGAACACTGAGTGTAATAAAATTTGTGCCAAATAAGATCTTGAGGCGTATGACATATGCCATTTCAAATTCATTATCCTCTGACAGAAACGCAATTTAACAGTTGGGTGAAGCCAAATTATTTAACAAATGAAGATGGCCTTTTTAATGCTTATTTCTGGTGCACTGACCAACCAAATTGACTTGGTGCGTTCTACATAGAACTATTCCTTAGCTTCTCTGCTCATTGATTACTGATTACTGCAACTTTAACTCGTGGAGACCTTTCACTGCATCTAATTTCCCTTTGCCGTTTCTGACCCAGTCTAATTTAATGTCATTTGTAAATAATTTTCATTTTCGAAGTGAACGCTCTCGATGAGCACTGTAACTCTTAGGGCTAACTTTGCCAGTAAACTATGTTTAAATAATAAAAATAAATAAATAAATAAATAAAATGACGGATTGATTGTTAGTTAATCTATAATTAATCCACTCATTCCATTGCTATTTGAAAAAGATATTCGAGTAACCAATAAATGAATCCTAATCAGACTGACTGCTGGTCGGTTCTAAAAAAGAATGTTAAAATTGGCTTCAGGGTCTTTAACCTCACCTAACATTGATCTTCCCAAAAAAGTCAAGTTAAGAGCTAATTAATTAATCAACAAAGTAATTTGGTGATAACTAAAATTCGATCGCGTTCGAGTGATTTCCGGCGATATTCGGCGCTTGTTCGGTACTCCTAAAGGAGAATTAGACAAGAATTTTAGTAAAAGGGTTATACATCACATCTGGATATATTTTTTTCGACTTTTCAAACGTTTCATAGTGTCCGCAAAACTCCGTGAATCTTTTTTGCGCTATTATATCATAACTATAATCTGCTTTTTTTCTTTCGATTGATGAAAGGCGTGGAGATCAATGAACTACAAAATCAGTTATCAGACTTGCTGTGAAGTTTTGTAATTGTAACAATCAAACAACAATTCCACTAAAGCCCTGGCCAAACTATCGAACAAAGTTGGATTCAACGTTCCAACTTTGCTCGATCCAACATTGTTCGACCGTTTGGCCGCCCATGTTGGATGATGTTCGTCCAACAATTTCTGCTCGATCATATGTTGGATAGAGTTTGCTTTTGATCAAACATTACGTCCAACAATTCTGCTCGATGAACAAATGTTGCAGTGTTTTGCCGCCCTTCCAACAAAGTTGTATCCTGATCGAATCACGTTCGCCCTGCTAGCCAATCAATAATCGCTATTTTGGTGCTCTGTTTGCAGATGTCCGGTTCAATCCAGATCAATCGCGTTTAAAATTTCTGCGAACTTATCCGGGCTCATTCTAATCATCTCCTTAATCATCGTGGGTGTGTCTTGCAATGATAACTGTAGAGTGGTATGGAACATACCCCTCTTAGCTCATTCTCTTTTTAATTACAAGGTTTTAATTTTACTCGCTTGACACCATCATTTACGTCCTCAAACAGCTCTAGTACCATAAACATTATATGCAACGCGATGTAAATGCTTTTCGTTTCCGTTTTAGCGCCATGTTTTGAATTAAATTTGCGCCAACTTGTACCAGTAGCTTGTTTCGTCTAGCAATGTTGGATAGTGTTTTGCCACTATCTCAACATTCATATCCAACAATGTTGGATGTTGGATCCAACTTTGTTCAATAGTTTGGCCTCTGTTGCTCCTCCCTTACAGCAAGATATGTCACGCGACCCAGAAGGGATCATTCATTCAAAGTTCTTCCACTGAGAAATGACGGTATGACCTCTAGCTGATTTCAGTATTTTTGAAGTGTCTATGGAATCATCTTCTCTATATATAACTCCTATAAGAAAATTAAGAAGCAGCAACTCGTCAAACAGCCCTGTTGAAGCTTCACCCGAAGAAAAAGTCGAAATCGTCGATTTCTCCGAGCGACGAAGTAATGGCGGCACTAAGTCTCACGGACAGTGTTAACAAGAAACTAGATCTTATCTTATTTAAGCTTATAAGTTTTGATTCAAGGATGGAAGAACTAAACCGGTCAGTGAAGGGACTGCAAGGTTAAAGTTTCCTCTCTGGAGACAGAGGTTTCAAGCGTCAGAGATAAGCAGGGCACTCTCGCCAGAAATTTTTCACACATGGAAGATGCAAGCTTTGTGGACGAACAAATTAAAGAGCTTCAAGAAAGTATGGTTGAGAAAAAGGATGATATCAGCGAATGCCTTAAGCAAATCCTTTACCTGGAAGCTTATAGCCGTCGGGAGAATATAAAGTTTGACGGCATACCAGATTCAGTTGTAACCTCCAGCCAACAAGATGCACCGACACCGAGCGAAGATACAAAGAACGTTCTGGTTAATTTTGTGGAAGATGTTCTGGGAATCGAAGATGCGAAAAACATCGAATTTCAACGGGTACATAGAATGGGTAAGCCAAGGAATGGTAGTCGTAAAATCATTGCTCGTTTTTTAAGGTATTCTGATAGAGAGCGAGTGTTTAAATGCGGCCGAAAACTTAAAGACACGGACTATAAAATGTTTGAAGACGTTCCAAAAGAATTACACGAATTGCGGAAAAAGCAGATGGACAAATTGAAGAAAGCAAGGAAAGATGGAAAGCGCGAATACTTTAGCAAATCCGAGCCGGATCAACTTTTTATTGACGGCAAATATGTTCAGCTTTAAGACCTTACTGGCTTTGTAAATACTTTTTCAGCTTTGGTTTCCGGTCATAGACATTTCTATTATTTAGGCTGTATATTATAACGGTGAAGGAGCGGTCTGTGAAATAGCTTAAAAGTAACGAAAGGTAGTTTATTGGAAAGGCTCATAGTTTATCTTTGGAGCATAAGGTAAGGGTTTTTTTTCTCTCCTCATCTGTGTTTGCTTAGTGTTATTTCATGTTGAGTTTTTGTAGCATTTCCCTTTTAAATTTATTTAAAGATTTCTCGGCTCTTTGCGTTGTAATTAGGCTGTTATTTGTTAACTTGTATGTGTTATATTTTCGCATTGATATGTACAGTGTAACTTGGATGTATTTAGTTTTGGATTTTAGGTGCACAGCCCAAAGGAGCGCAGTCCATTTCACACTGAATATGCTCTATTTATGCGGCTTATTTTTATTTCTGAAGGTGTACTGTTTATTTTATTATTTATTTATTTATTTATCTATTTTTTTTTTTGGTTTTTCTATTTTGGTAATCTTCTGCATTCCCCGTTACATATGGTTGATTGGCATTTAGATGACATTGGTTATTTGTAAATTGGTCTCTTTGAATGTGAGGGGCATTAACAACTTTCGGAAAAGGCGAACAATTTACACCTGGTGCCGTAAACAAAAGGCAGACTTCATCCAGGAAACTGATTCAAAAGTAGATTCTGAAAGACAATGGAAAAACGAATGGGGAGGCGATATGATTATGTCGCATCGAACTTCAAATTCTTGTGGAGTTGCCATTCTTTTAAAAAAAAAAGGCGTTGATTGCACTGTTCATTAAAAAATCTTGGATCCCTTTGGACGTTAGTGATCCTGAAGGCGGAGATTAAAGATAAGTTGTATGTTTTGATTAACATTTACGCACCTAATAAGGATATAAATATTGTCAACTTTCTGAACAATTTAAGAACAATCCTACAAAATGAAAATTTAGACGATGAAGACAATATAATTATAGGGGGTGATTTTAACTGTCCAGGTTAAATCCGGTCCTTGATAAGAAAGGAGGCATACTTTTACCAAGGAAATCAGTAATTAAAACCATTGATTGTTTGCAGGATGAACTCGATTTGGTCGACATTTGGAGAGTAAAAAATCCTACAACAAAAAGCTACACTTGGAGCCAAAACTCACCAATGATCCTTTGTCGCTTAGATTATTGGCTGATTTCGAATAATTTACAGGATTCATTTAAGGTAACGAATATTATTCCCGCCATCAAAACTGACCATGCAGCTATTTCTATAGGATTTAACATTAGTAGTGATCACATTAAAGGCTCGGGTCATTGGAAAATGAAATGCTCACTTTTAGATGATGACGACTACATTAGAGATGTTACAGCTAAAATACCTGTCTGGTTGGCCGAGGGTAGCAGTGATTTGTCGGATAATAGAAGTATTTGGGATTGGATTAAATTTAACATCAGAGCACACGCAATCCAGCATTCAAAACGTAAAGCGAGGGAAAGAAAAGAAAAAGAAAACATACCTCAAAAGGAATTTACCGATGCAAAGCAAAAGTTTGAATCGGACCCTACTAATGAAAACGTAATCAGTTTTAATTCGGCTAAAGAAAAATTGGAACATTTTTATGAGGACTTCAAGGGATCATTATTCGTGCACGGGCTCGTTGGTGTGAACATGGTGAAAAGAGCACCAAATATTTTCGTAATCTAGAGAAAAGGAACCATGTTAAAAACATGTTCGAAAATTGGAAATCAATGATTCGATCACTACAGACCCCTTTAAGATACTTTCTAAACAAAAACGGTTTTATCAAGAGTTATATACAAGCAAGAATAGGAATGCAGGTAACACGCAAGCAACGGAATCCTATTTTAAAATTTAAATATCCCTGCACTTACAGATGAACAAATGTTATCGTGTGAGGGCAAGATTACTGCGAAGGAATGTACTAAGGTTCTGCAGAGCTTTCAGCCTAATAAAGCTCCTCGCAATGATGGGATTCCAGTTGAATTTTACATCAAATTCTGGCCGATTATTAGTGAATCTTTCATTAACTGTGCCAATGAGTGTTTTATTAAAGGCGAAATGTCGTGCTCACAGGAACATGCTCTAATCACTCTTATTGAAAAGAAGAGAAAGGATCGTTCATTTCTAGAGAACTGGAGATCGATTTCGCTTGTTAACGTAGATTCTAAAATTATCTCTAAGGTCTTAGCGACAAGGATAAAAAAGTGTCCTTCCAAGTATCATCCACCACAACCAGAGTGGCTTCGTGAAAGACCGCTACATAGGCGAAACTGTTCGATCGATTTTTGATCCAATGGAGTTTTCTCTCATAGAAAATATTCCCGGTTTAATGATCTTTATTGACTTCCACAAAGCATTTGACACCTTAGAATGGAGCTTTCTAGTTAGTTGCTTGGAAACCTTTCGGTTTGGTCCCGACTTTATTCGCTGGGTTAAGACACTGTACAATAATATTCAAAGTTGTGTTCTTAACAATGGAAAGGGGTGCGAGACAAGGTGATCCCCTCTCTCCATATTTGTTTGTGGTTGCAGTTGAAACTCTTGCAATCGCAATTCGTCAAAATAAAGAGATTAAAGGTATTAGAATTGGTGAAAAAGAAACAAAGCTCCTTCAATACGCTGATGATACAACGGCGGTTTTGTCGAATATTTACTCGGCTCGTGCTCTTTTTGATCTCCTTGATGTTTTTAAGAAACTCAGGGCTAGTAATAAATTCATCAAAAACTAAAGGAATGTGGATCGGGTCCTCCAGAGGAAAAACCTTTAAACCCTTTGGCATTAAATGGCCAGATGAACCAATCATAGCCCTTGGGGTCTATTACTCCTATGACATGAACTTGCTCACGAATTAATTTGATCGAGAGATTAGACAGTGTTAAAAAACTCATAAACGTTTGGTCTTTACGAAGTCTTTCTGTTTACGGGAAGGTGACAATTATTAAGTCTTTAATCATTCCAAAATTTGTTTATATTTCTTCACTTCTGCCGGTCCCTAAGTAAATTGTTAAAGAGTTGAACCGTATGTTATTTAAATTTTTGTTGGAAAGGACCTGATAAAGTTACAAGACTATCAACGATAAATGAATATGATAACGGTGGTTTAAAAATGATCGACCTGGAAAGCATGATTAAATCTTTACGGTTAGCCTGGATGAAAGGAATCTTCGGGACTAGCGAGGGTGCTTGGAAAAGATATTTACGTTTTTCATTGGAACGCTTTGGAGGCCTCTTTTTATTTTACTGTAATTATGATGTTAAAGATCTCTCTATCTCTTCTCAATTTTATTCCGGTTTACTTCAGTGGTGGGCAGAATTTCGTGATAATTTTGACACAACAAAGGAGTGGAAATTGATATTGTGGAACAATAAGGAGATACGTGTAAACAATAAGCCCATCTTTTATAGCAATTTTGTTAAATATAGTATCATCCATGTAAGTGATCTCTTATTCGATATAGATACTTCGAATTCGGTTACGATTGTTTCAAGGAGAATCAGGAAAATGAATTTCTTAACCTGGGCAGGACTTCGTCACTGCGTACCATCACACTTAAAAACAAACAACTGTTCTCGTTCGGAACTACCCTAATATTGACAACAAAGAATTTGATGTGTTGAAAAAGAAATCTAGGATTACTACATGTTAATCATAAGAACAATTGCCCAGTTTCCAAAAAATTCGCAACATCTGAGTCAAGTGTTTAGTTTATCGGAAGATCAGTTGAATAAGGTGTTTCTGCTTCCTCATAAGGTGTCCTTAGAGTCTTAAATGACAGCTTTCCAATATAAAGTCCTCAATTCGATCTTATTTACCAATACAAAGATGATAAATGTTCATTTTGCAAATCGGAACCAGAAATCGTTAACCACGTCTTTTTCAACTGCAGACATGCACGGCACTTTTGGAAGGAATTTGAGTGGTATTATTATTCATTGACAACAGAATTTGCTCACCTTACTCTGAAAGACGTAATTATTGGAATAATATATGTACAGCGCCCCTTGCTGAACTATTTGATACTGATTGCTAAATTTTATATTTGGGGTTGCAGAAGAAATCAGACTTTTCCGAGTATAACCGCCTTTAAGCTAAAGGTTAAAATTAAGTATGAGGCAGAAAAGTTCGTAAGTATTAAAACTAACAATATGGAAAAATTTCATAAGAAGTGGGCTCTTTCTTTGGGCTTCGCACCATAGTAATTTGATGTGAACTTTGTTTTTTTCTTGTGTATTTAAGTAATGTAGCGTTAGTAGGGTTAGTAATGATCTTGTAAGTTGTGTTTGTCGTGTTGTCAAATAAAAGATTATTAAAAAAAAAACTTTTAATGTAACAGCAATGTACCAAAACATTACGTGTTCAAACCAATTACAAGAGCACGTTACACGGAAAAAAAATTGAAGAGTGGAGCAATTTAGTAATATACCTATATCATTTTTAGATGATTACAAAATTGTTCGCATATTTTCCAATAGATTGTCCGTCAGGGGAAGAGGAAAAAAAGACAAATTAAATTAAGGCAGTTAACAAAAGGAATCCATTTTGAGGTGTCTCCCGCTTTTTTCTCTATTGTAAATCTAGATTTGACAAGACGTAAAAAAGAGGCAAAATTTAGTGACGTTTCTTCTAATTTGGCTTGCCATATATGATAACGCGCTAACAGGAAACAATAGTTTAATTGAAGCGCTTATTTTGCACGAGATTCCGGCCTCAGGCCCAGTGCAGTAATATTCAATAGCATGTATTTGCCGATTAACGGGGGGTTGTTGTGTTGCCAGTCGGTGACTCTTTTCCAAAAGGTGGAAGTAACATGACACGACCAAAATAGGTGGATTAATGTCTCCGCGGGATCATGGCAAAACGTGCATTCCTCGTTTTCTTTTCTTCCTATTTTAAATAAAAAGTCATTGGTTGGTACACTCTTTCTTTTTTATAAGAATATTGTTTTTCCGGCCCATGCTGAATATTCCTATTTTTCTGTCGATTTTAGGCTGAAAATATTCTTGTAATATTCTTAATTATAGCTTATGACATTTCCGGTCAAGGACGTATTGGAGTATCCCATTTCAAGTTAAGTGTTTGCTATTTTGTACTGCACTAATACATTACATGTACCGCTCATCATTGAACATTTGGCTATTGCTAGCTAGTTAAGTAAAAAGTTAGGTAAAAACATATCATTATATGGTATTTACAGATTTTCAACGCACGAAATTATATTCTTTTCACAATTTCAGCCTCAGATTTATTCTTAAAATATTCTTAAAATCTCGCAAATTTCAGCCTCGATATTCTTATAAAATATATTCTTATAAAAAAAAGAGTGTATACGCCTATGCAAAAGTTTAAACTGGAACTCGATCAGTTTAGTGCTTTTGGTGCATCTTGGTGCCGTAAGGTAAGCAAGTTCCCAGTTAAAATTGTTGCCTTCATCAGAATATTTACAGTCCTGAAGCCATTTATTTTGGCTATTGCTTGGGGTTATACCTTCGGCAATGACTTGCTGTTTGTAAATTAACGGACCTGGCTTCTGTTGCTTTTCATAATCTTGTCACAAGACGTTTCCGAGTGTGTTCCCTAAGCTCGGCAGCCGCCGGAGACCGTTTTACGAAGGGATTTTATAGCTGACAATAGACCGTAAGAACCAAGAGGGCGTCCTTTTAGGTCATGTTTTGCGACAAAAGCATTCAGAGTCAGAAAACCATTGTTTCCTGTTGTTTGAAGGTGTTTTACTTTAGTTATCCCATTTCTAAACCAATCGTTAAAGAAAACTGGCTTATAATCAATTCTCATTAGTGAACTGAACCATAATGCCTGTTCTCCAAAATTGATTTCAGAAGTTATTTGGCGCTCGAAGTTTATTTCCGGCCAATACTCTAATACTTCCTTAAGGAAAGGGTCAACGTAATGTTGACTGATGACCCGCTGAATAAATACAGATAAATAGCCTGGGACCAGGCTCCGCAGTGGGGTTAAGGGTGCCCGTCGTTTCAGTTTTTATTATTCTAAAAAAATAAAGAGTTGCTCGTTGATCCCGGACAGCAGTTTGTCATTTTAGCTGAATACTTAGAAACAGTTTGACATAAATTAGTGTGTGGAGATGATTATTCTGAACTGGCTTGCCTTTCTTGTGCCAGACAAGTCGTTCGACTACAGCAGTCGTTTACAAAACTTGTAACCCGTTGCAATTAGCCTTTAGCAATTAGCAATTAGACCAGGGTCAAGAATTGCTTAGCAGTGTTCTGTTCGAGAAGGAAATTTTGGGATTACAAGCAAAGCGATCCACTGCGCTCCGGTCCCCGACAGGCGTATCACGGCGTAACACCTTCGACGAAGCGAAATAATTAAAGATGATTTAGAAGAAAATAGCCCGAATACGAACGGTGAACTGCCGGCCACACCAGCGGCGACACGACTAGAACGGTCGATCGTTCTATTTTCCAAGTCTTTTACAAGACAACGAGGGAGCAGTTGAAAGATTTAACTCTTCCCAAAACCAGTAGGGAGAATCGCTCTTTTTTGCCACCGATTGTAGGCAAAGCTTTTGTCGAGGAATATGCGGAAATTCTGTCATAGAAGCCTGTATCGATGTCCGAGATTCGAACGCCTGAAGATGCTATTTCTTTTCCTGAGCTGAAGTTACACAACGCGTGCGTGACTTTCAAGTATTAACAATCCGCTTCAACATTAGCCTGGGACCAGGCTCCGCAGTGGGGTTAAGGAGCGAAAAGGAGGAACGTGGCGAAAAAAAATCGGCGAGCAAAGCGAGCCGAGCGGGAGACTGGTGCCGCCCCTTTCCCTCCCCAACTCCCTCGCTTGGCTCCCTTCACTCGACGATTTTTTCACCACGTTCCTTCTTCGCTCCTTAACCCCACTGCGGAGCCTGGTCACAGGTTACAGATAAACGTCTCCGATTTCGCATTCCGTTGGGATTGCTAACGAGTAAATTGCTTGCGAGCAGGCTCTCTTCCGGTGCGACCGCATGATTCGCACCGCAACAAATTAGAAAAAACTGAAGAGCCTTCCCGCAGCTAGTTTGCAGGCTATGTACAGTGTAGTCGACAACAGTCGTTAAACCATACCCTGTCTAGGACGGGCCGAAATTCTTTTAAGGACAACTTGCATGAAATTATATACCCGGCTTAGGACGGAGGAGCCAAAAACCATACCCTATCGAGCGGCATGTCCACGTATGATGATGATGATAATGATGATGATGATGATGATGATGATGATAATGATGATGATGATAATGATGATGACAACTTTATTTAAGTCTCAAATCTTTATAGCCGAACACAAGTGCTCTACTAATTGGGGAGACTAAAATATGAGGTAAAATCCATTGAACTAACATCTAGTAAAAAATAAGATTAAATCTAAGAATAAATTTATTAATTAATGCTATTAAAATAATATTACCCACTAGGCCAAATTAAACTTACTTTGATACGAATGCTTGTGCACCAGACCTCGCTTTGAAAAAGAGGCCAAAGGAATGGCCTATGGTGAAAGCTCAGCAGAGGAAGAAATGTATTCTAACTCTGAGGTCGACTTGTCTTCAAACGAAACTGAAAACCCTATCAGAGAGGCAAAAAGGAAGGGAGCGAATTTAAAAGAGCCAAAGATATCTCCAGTAACACGAAAACGTAAAATATGGTTCATAAGATTTATCAAGCCTACCTAGAGGATGTGGTCTTTTTGTTACACAATAAGAATATATATACAATTGTAAGCCTTTACTCCTTCAAATTGTATGATTTTGGAAGGCCAAATTTCGAAAGTTTGGCATGCTTTAAATAACTGTTGAATGTTATACTCTATTACAAGGAGAAAACTGCATTTAATTTTTTTCAGCTGAAGGAGCAACTTATGTAATGCACATGTCATCGGCTTCCCCGTGGGGTCGACCCCCGGGCTTACCAGGGGGATTGTAAAATCAGTCAAGCAAACTTCAGGCATTTCCCCGCGGGATCGGGGGATCTCTCAAAACAAAGTCCCTTGGGTGTGGTGTCTCTCAGCTGAAAATCTCCGTGACATCCTTTTCAAACTTGTAAATTCCCCACCCCCTAATCGTTGATCCAGTAAAACAACGTCGAGAATTTCCCCTACCCTCGGGCAGAGAATCCCATCCATCTCCTTGTATTCCCCCACACATCTCCCCGGTTGTCCCGGGATCGACCCCACGGGGAAGCCGATGACATGTGCATGAAGCAACTTTTTGGAAATATGAGCAACTTTGGAAGAATTTTTAGGCAACTTTTGAAGAATTTTGGAGCAACTTGTGGCTGAGCCTAGCGGTTGGTGAGGGGTTTACCTAAAAGATGGAATCCGGAATCCGGAATCCGGAATCCGGAATGCAGAATCCAGAATCCAGAATCTGGAATCTGGAATACGGAATCTAGAAACTGGAATTAGTAATTAATAAGAGGGTTAAAAGAACCGAAGAAGGCGATAGATGTCTTACAGAAGGAGGTAGGTGACAGGAGTGAAGTCTTAGTCTGGGACTTGGTTTGTTCTTTCCAGTTGAATAAAGGGGATTAGTTTCTAAAGAAACTGTGGTGCTGCGTCGGTGGGGGAATGAAACACGAAAATTTGGGTTATCAACGGAGTTGATAATGTAAATTGACCACCGTACAGGGATTCGATTAGCTGACGTTTCGAGCGTTAGCCCTTCGTCGGAGTGAATCGAGGAATTGTGGGCTGTGTATGGTTTATATACAGAAAACGAAGCTACGCTATTGGTGGTAACATGGTAACTTGAAAAACAGGAATAAATTAATTGTATGAAAAGCGCTCGTTGATACCGTGGGGATTAAGAGTGCCAATTTGAAAGATCAGTTTTTGCTCGAGATTTTTACGGCTTTCCGTGGTACCTTGATGCAGGGAAAGGCCGGAGATCGACATGTGTTGTTTGGAATGGTTAGGGAGATTAAAATGCCGAGCGACAGGTTTGGATGCGTCTTTGTCATCTTTCTCAACATCACGAAGATGTTCTTTGAATCGGTCACCTAGTCGTCTTCCTGTTTCGCCGATGTATAACTTTTTGCATAATGTGCAGGTTATGCAATAGATAACATTTGCGGAGGTACACGTGAAACGATCAGTGATCTTAACAGATCGCTTAGGGCCCGATATTTTGTCAGTGTTTTGAATGAAAGGACAAGTCTTGCATCGCGAGCGCGCGCATTTAAAAGTGCCAGGTTGTTCAGTTGTTTTGAATGCGCTTTTAACTAGAAAGTTACCTACATTCTTGTCGCGTTTGAATAAAATCAGCGGTGGTTCCGACAATTTGGAATTTGTCGAAAAATTTGACGTTACGTTTATCATTAGAGAAGGAGTGAGACTCAGCGTTGTTTTGAGTACAGTGATGTAAAAATTAACTGAAATAGCAACAAGCTACTAAAGTAAAATTTGTGTCAACAATTGTCGTATCTCGAGTACGTACCTTTCTCTGGCTCGTCGCTCGTCTTGGCCTGCTTTTGTTTTTATTTCTTTGTCCAAAGTAGGGTGCGTTTGAATTTCATTTTAAAAATTTCGCTAAAGAATTTATTAGCTGCAAACGCCCACAAAAAGTTTTCAATTTATGACGGATCTGAAACTATACAGGATCGAAATGGACCAATCACAGAACTAGCTTCATAAAGATAAGTGCATTTGGATCCTACTCAGTTTCAGTTTTCTGAGCGTCCTTCTTCTCATGGTCTGCTAGTTTACAAATGTTCTATTCTCTTCAAACAACATGTTTTAAGCAATGTAACGTTTTAGCGAGTACGCCTGTCACTGAAAAGAAAAATTACCATTGAGCAAAGCAAACAAGACAAACTGTAGTTAAGGACTTTATCGGTTAATCGGTTACTCGTTTTTCACACAGTGCCGTCGCTGCCGGTACGGCTAAAACAAACCGTTGGCTTGCAAGAAATTCAAACTGAAATAAAAGCGACTAAATGCTTGCGAAATACTAAGCGACTTGCATATTTTGGGGTCTTCGACAATAAGGTCCAACAATGTTGGTGACAAACTTCCATAACAAACTGTTTAGCGGAACCTACAAAGATCATCGAGCACATGGAATATTTAAAAATATCACGCACATTGATTGTCACTTGTACAGTTAACATTGAGGTGTAGAAGCAGGAGCGATGACATAAACTACACGTATCACCAATAATTACATCTTTCATGTTGGACATAGTTGACCAGTTTTAGAGATTCCATGTCTTAGAGATTCCCTATTTTAAGGATTCCCTGTTTTAGAGATTCCCCGTTCGCCGTTCCCCGTTCGCCGTTCCCCGTTCTCCGTTCCCCGTTCGCCGTTCTCCGTTCCCCGTTCCCCATTCCTATTCCTCATTCCCCGTTCCCTGTTTTAGAGATAGTCGGCCACTCGACAACCTGAAATGTACGCGCCGATACAGTTCCTAAACATGCCAGCATGGAGCAACAGACAATGACTAATCAGGCGTAAGGGGCCAACCATTTTACTTTGGGGGGGGGGGGGGGGGGGGTGGTGGGTGATT
>JAEMWC010001508.1:42500-70000 GCA_016490735.1 Pachyseris speciosa
TTAAGAGGAAACAGTTTTGCGTGGAAACGATGAACCGTCTCGAAAGTCAGCGAAGGAACGAACGGTTCTGTGATGTGATTCTTGAAGTAGGCTCCGGTGACGATCAAGCTCGATTGAAAGCTCACAGAAGCGTGTTATGTGCAGCAAGTCCTTTCTTTGACAACGCTCTTAACAGCGACATGAAAGAAAAGAAAGAAGGAGTGATCCGATTGCAAGAAACGAGCAAGACTGTGATGCAAAAGGTGTTAGAATATCTGTACACAGGACATGTTGAGATCACGGTAGAGGACGCATTCGATTTGCTGGGAATTGCTGATTTTTTGATTTTACCAAGCCTGAAAGAGGCTTCCAGTAAGATCATCTCGCGATCATTGTCTTCGGTAAACTCTTTGATGGCTTATTATTCTGCTGTGAGGTATCGATGTGCTGAGTTGGAGAAACAAGCCAGAGATTTTGTATTCGTCAACTTCATGAATGTAACGGAATCTCAAGATTTCCTGAATTTGAGCATCGATCAAGTAGAAGAGTGGGTTTTGAGCGATGAAATCAAAGTGAAAAACGAAGAAGACGTTTTCCAGGTGGTTGCGAAGTGGATGGAAAGAGAAAAGAGCGGAGACGATAAAAGTTTCTTCCAGTTATTTCGTCACGTTCGTGTTATTTACTTGTCACGAATCTTTGTTTTTAATGTCGTTTTACCACATCCTTTGGTCAGAGAGAATGACAGATGTACAGGTTTTGTATCAGAAGGAATGAAAGCGATTTCTGATGGACCCAGGGAGTGTTTCTCTTCGCAGCCACCAAGAAAGTGCCTGAGGATGTACTTCTTCCCAAAAAGGCAAACGTATCTTTTGTGTGACGCAGATTCGCCGCGTGATTTAGACCCGCCACCGGGGATATGTAATTGGTGGCAAGAAAATTCCAAACCTCCGGGCGAAGGGTTAGGGATAGGGTTTCGATTTATCAGTCACTGGTAAATGTGGAAAACTGAGACTTTTCTTTTACCCTTGCTGTTAGTAAGGTCCCGTTTATATGGAGAAAAGTTCTCCCGGGTAAGAGGGTCACCCTCCCAGCTGAGAAAACTTTAGCGAGCATTTATATGAGAAAAAGTTGACCCTTTTGCCCAAGCCAGCAGCTCTTGCGCATGGTCTGATTGTCTCACCTTGACTGAGTTGACCCGGCTAGGCAAGCCAAAGTGTTTATATGGAGAAAAGTTGGCTCGGCTAGGAGGGTGACCCGGCTAGGAGGGTCACCCTTCTAGCCGAGTCAACTTTTTGTTTCTCATGTAAATGGTTTGCCAAGTTTTGTAAGGAAATGTATGAAAATTTGGCTCACCCAGGGTAGCTCGGGTAGGCGGGTGACCCTTCTACCCAGGACAACTTTTCTTCATATAAACGGGGCCTAACACACTGGCATGCAAAGTACAGTCAAACCTGTATTAAGCGGTCACCCTCGGGGAATGGCTAAGTGACCGCTTAATACAGGTTGACCGCTTAATACAGGTTGTACAAAATACAGGTCAGAACACGGTGAAAATGCCATTTTATATTACAGTTAATGACGTGGTGTACAGATTATGCATAAAAGCGCTAAAAAAATCACTTACTCGGTTAAAAGTAACTGCAACAATAACATGGTTTGAGAAAAATAGAACATAGAAAGGGAGTAACAAAACAGTAACGTCAAGTTGATGCGGCCGACATTACAGCCGGTCGTTAGAAAAAGACAGTACTTCTTCTGTACCACCATGACTTTTCAGGCTAGATTTACTTGTCTTCAGGTTGTCTTGTCTGGTGAGAGTGGCCTTCGTTCAGTTAAGCGCTGGTTTTTCTGCTGCAGTATTTTTGCTGCTGGTCTTACACGTCATACAAAAAGCCACTTTAGAACCAGCTTTCCAGTTCGGTGTTTCTTCAGGGGTAGGAACAGAACATTCTGATCTGTTACATACTGACGCTTGGCAGCTTAAGCAATGATATTTTGTTTCCTCTTGGCAGCTCTGACAAAGTGGCACAGCCGTAGCCATAGCATAAAGAAGATAGAAATTAGACTATGACCATAGTGATCTTAGTTTCTCATCGATACAAGAAGAAATGCGTTAATTTACAAGGTCCTTGACTTTCAGTCACACATCAGAGATTATACCGCTTCATTCTAATTGGAGCGGCTTTTCATACTGCAATTTATTTTCTTAAGGTGTTAAGCGAAACTTAAGATTGTGGCGGCCTCATGGTGCTTTTTTCGCACCTGGTTCACTTTTTCATCTCCAATGATTTAGCTCAGTGCCTTATAAGAATTAGCTTCGAAGAGTCTGTTTTATCAATCTGTGGATTTGTCAACATCTGAGGAGAAAATGTTGCTGAAGGTGAAGTCTTTCATCAGGGGATATCATGCATACATGGATGATTGGGAACCAAACGCAGAGGATGAGTATTTGCTGAAGCGAGAACCAAACAACATGAGCGATTCAAATGCTGTTGCGGTGGTTCAAGCGGCAAAAGAGAAAACGGATATGCCAGACCAAGTTCAAAAACCACTGGAGATGGCTGCCAAGCAAACATTACACCCAAACAACTTGACAGACCAATTTGATGTAATCGGACATGTTCCTAAACTAATGGCAACATGGTTGACTAAGTTTTTAAAGAGACCATCGAATTCAGGAAAGGCCATCATTAAAGAGAAGCGCGTAAACAGAGGAGGTGGCTATGGTCTAGAAGTGCCATGTGAATATCATTTTCAAGGGGATGACTTCTCATGCAACTGGCTTAAACAGAAATTAATGAAAGAAGAATTCGATCCGCAATGATGACAAGACTTTTGACCTCAAGGCAGAAACAGTAATGTTCGAGTAATGTGTTAGGCGATTAATGATTTGTGAAAATAAACAAGGAAATCAATTACCTGGTGTGCTATTTGTACTTGTATGAACTACTGTGGTATTTGAGTGGTTTCCTTTTACAAAGTGGCCGTTTAATACAGGTCAAGACAATAGAAACAGCTCGTCGGGACTTAGCAAAGGGTGACCGTGACCGCTTAATAGAGGTGACCGCTTAATAGAGGTCAAAATTACAGTAATTAAGGGAAGTAATTTTCAGGACTTTGACAACTGACCGCTTAATAGAGGGTGACCGCTTAATAGAGGGCCGCTTAATACAGGTTCGACTGTAAGTCCCTCTATGGACACCAGGTATCTGGTATACTGTATACTGTATGTGACATGTTTGAAATTTTGATAGCCTGTGTGCAGACGTCTCCTATTTCCTTTGTTTCCGTGTGCAACAAAGGAAATAGGAAACGTCTGCATGCAGGCTAAATTTTGATGGAGACACTTTTGAGTTGCATAAGGTTTCTTCGGTTTTAATTTAAGTAACACTTAAGACTGTATTAAACATTGTTCTGTTGGTTTCAAACGGTCTTTGCATTTGATAAAACGTGTTCATGAAATTTATAGTTTGAGAGCCTGCTTAATATGGACACCTCTTTTGTCTGTCCCTTTGGTGTCCATAGTAACAGGTTAATTTCTGGGGACAAAGAAATGCCAACCTATGGAGATCTAAAATCTGGAGTTGTTTTTTTTTTTTCATCAGGAACCCCTCCCCCTCTATGAACGTGTTTTTCAAAATCGGAGATGCAGAAATGCACTAAGAAACGGCAAGGAGATTGAAAAATCAAAATTCGTTTAATTTGGGGATGCGATTTGAGTCTAAAGTGGGGCAAAGTCTTTAAAAGGTTCAAATTCGTTTTTATCTACCTGTGCGGGGGAGACTTGGAGATTTGTTCCGTATCTGGGAGACTCCCGAATAATCCGGGAGAGTTGGCATAAGTGCCGATATCTCTGATTAAAAAAAAATTGATCTCTGCTTGCAAGACATTCTAAAAATGAACCCCTCCCTAGGGGGTAAACTCTATGGTGTTATTTATAGGGAGGTGAAAATCAATCCTAACTGTACAAACTGTCAGACCCAAAATGTCAAGCTGGACCCTCTTAAAGTAAAAAAAATAATAATAAAATAATAATAAAACGTTCAATGGCATGGAATAGCAACAACCCTTGTGAAACATGCATCCTGTTATTACAGACATACTTCATTTGTTGGCTACAGTTTACAGCAGAGCATTTATGCAGTATTCTAAAACCTGGACACTCAAATAACCAAGTACCCAACAGAAAAAAAAACTTTCACTTCGGCCAATACCCTGTTCAGCAACGGATTCCAGGCCTTGCTTTCAAACTATTTAGTTAGGTTGCTCTTATTTTGTAGCTATCTTCCCGCTCCATCTCTAGCTCTGTCTTTCACACCTATGCAAGAACAGGATATAAATGAACCAAAATATACCCACCCCTACACCCCAATTTTGTTCTGGTGTCATGCAAGGTAACTTTCTGCTTCGTGCCTCGTTCGTGCAATTTCATCACCGGTGTCACATTCTTGCTGATTTAATTTCATCAAATTAGTTACGGATTCTCTCCTAGAATGAACCAATCAGTGAGACTGTAATTGGTAAGATCATGCAGGATGTATGCTCAACATCTGCTTCAGTTCAGATGATTGCGTCATTGTGCAGTGACCCTAGGCCATTGGCCTTTTCTCTTCATGATCTCCATTCGTAAAATTGGAAGGGGCCGTAAAAGAACCCACACACTGATCGGAAAGAGTAGGGAGCGTAGTTCCCGGTGCCGTGGTCTGTCCTCACACAGGGGTGGGTGGAGGGTGGGCGATGGACCGGGCTGACCACTTGTCCCCAAGGGCCTCTGATGGCCATAGAAACCTCTTAAGAGGCCCTATGCGCCACTTGGTGTGCATAAGGTCTAATGATAGTGATTATAGAATAATCATATGCACATAGCGCATACGTGGTTCCTTTTTATAGCAAATAATAACCCTTTTTTAATTACAGGTTGCATGTGGGATTGTAATGTGAGAAGAAGAGGGGAAGCGTTCTGTCTTAGGGCATCGACTGCGCGTTTTACAGGTCCAAATGTAAATCTTTCGACTAAAAACAAGAACTAGTGATATTTGTTTGGCAATAACTGATCGAGGTTGCGTTATGCAACGCTGAGGCAACTTGGTTGGATCATATGATTTGTTGTTCGTAGAGATTTTATGATGCGAACGTTGAGGGTAATGATGACAATCAGAGGTGTGCAGAACATGAAAGCTGCATTGGTGTAAATTGAAAACAACTGTAACACATTTCTTCCAGTTGTACGGCAAACTAGCACTCGTCAGGCCAGGTTCTGTGTGTCTGAAGTAATATAAATACGGAGCGAACAGTTGGTATCAACCAGGCTAGCAAAATCAAAATTGCTCTAAACGTTCTTGTTCTCATAATGGCTCGCGGCACTCAGGGGAAACGCGGTAGCAAAGAATATGCCGATGGTGATCAAAGGTACACATTGCGAAAGAGGCCCAAAGTAATTTCCAAGTTTGCACTGAAATGAGGACAATGTATGTGCAAAGATAGGCAATCTGCTGCTGCAATACTGCGTACCCAAAGTATAAACGAACAGAAGATCACACGTCGAAAGTTTGCAAGAGGTGAGAGAACGGCTTTTGGGAAAATCGTTTGTTTTTTTTAGTTTCAGTTGCGAAAATCCGAGTGCGCACTTTAATCGGCGCCGAAAGCCAAAGGCGAACGTACCTCCACCAAACAGATATCTTCCCGGAAACTTGTCACTGGGTGCCCCTGCAATTTATTAGGGTTTGGTTTTCTTTGTTTGAATTGGTCCCTGGGTGATCGCGTTATTCACATTTGATTGGTTCGCGTTCAGGCTATTGTTATTAGTAGTAGTAGTGGACTTTATTAATGTGTCGAGAATCTCTAGCGCATAGCACTAATTGGTGACACAAAAATAAAATAATGTAAGATAATAATGCTAAAAATAATAAAAGCTAGGGAAGCTAAAAAGAAATCTAAAACCTATTTACAAATAAAATTTGCTGAATGACATAGAGTCTCAAAGTTAATTTTTACAAAGCATACAGTTGCTGCAGCCATCATCAATTGCGACAGTCAGGTCTGTTCTCCTAATTTTAATCTTAAATCTGTGCAGACTATCTTCAGTACGTCATTCTTTTGTAAGTTTCGACCAGAAGAAAGGGCCATAGTATCTTATCGAATGCTTTCCATATTTAATCGTATGAAAACGAGGTATTTTGAAATCCGAGTTTGTTAATGAATATCTCCTTTCACAGTTTGCTTTCAATGTTAAAAGTTCCTGTATTTTACTTGGAAGTAGATTCTTCTTTGCCTTGAACATAAGGATTGCAATTTCCTGAAGCCTTCTGTTGACCAGTGAAGGGAGTTCAGCCAGCCTCAGCAGTCCGTCATAGGAGACTGATTCATTGTTGAAAACTACTCTAAGGGCTCTTTCCCGTAATCTTTCAACTTAACGTTTGTCTGAGGCTCTGCAGAAATGCCAAATGGTACTGCAGTAGGTCAAGTGAGGCAAAATGGCAGCTTTGTAAAGTTGTAATTTAGTGGGTATAAGCTTACTTAGACGTCTTAAAACTCCTATCTGTTGGCTAGCCTTTGTACAAACGAAACTAACGTGTTCACTAAAATTAAGTTCAGAGTCCAGTAGTACACCGAACAATATTTATTATTGTTGATATTTGACAAACATTCTAAATAAAGTACAGTCTGACGTTCTTAGTTCCAGTTGGTACCGGACCATCACGCTATCTTTTCCGACTGGTTCGCCGTCGGGCCATTGTTATTTGCCTATATAAATGCGATACCACCCTTATCGGGTTTGGGCCCGCGGTGGAACCAGTACGCTGAGTGAATCACTATCTGGCACACCTTTCCATATACTCTCTCACTCTACCACGAAATCGTCACTTGCTCGTTTAGTCATTCATGTTGTCCCTGATTACTGACCCGTTTATCACTGTATACTCACCCGTTAACCATGTAGGTGGCTACCGATGTAAGTACTCACGTTGTCATCCATTGTCACCCATGGCCATATACTCACCCCGTGTACTCACTCATTTACTTTCCCATGCATCTATGCACGTACACACCGGTCGGTACAATCACTCACGTAGTCATTTAACGTCCACACCAATGTAAAAACGAGAAGTTATATTTTGAAATGACGTTTTCGTTGCCGTCGTCGTCGTCGTCATCGTCGTTGCTTAAGGTCCCTATTAACTCATGTTAGTCACCCATGTGCTGAGTGGTGACACGTTGACTGAACCACGCGGCAGCCCAAACCTCAAGAACCCTATTGGTATCGAGTACTCACTCACGTGCCAACTGTTCTGTAAGTTGGGCAAGTTCTTCGGCAGTTTTCGTCATTCATTTACAGGACGAGTGAAAGTTTTCAAGACATACGAGAACGGCCGCTACATGAAACATCTGCATTTTATGTTGTTTCCAGAACGTATGCGAATCCTAGTTTCTGATTGGGCAGAAAATTTCTGGCATTGTATTTTTCCTATCAACGGTTTTTCAAACACTTTGTAACTGATGATGATGTTTGTAGCATGTGCGATATTTTTGCTACTCTCACGACCATCATGTGTTTTGTTTTACATATTGTTTTCATTAATTACTAACATACATTTATAGTATTGTAAGGATCCACCATTTGACGAGTAAAAGCTTCATAACTCATTAAGTACAATACCAAAACTTGCGTACGAAGCAAATTATAATAATTATTAATTTTTTTTCACCAATGTACTAAATTTTGGCTAGGTTTCCTTCTCAATTTCTTTAGCTACCTTGCAGTAAGTAAATTTTTGTCTCTTCTGCTCGGTCTCAATACTTTGATTCCACGGCTTTCAAAGTTTATCTCTATTGCTCATTATGCGTTCAAGAGCGCCAAATGTTTGTGCGCTAGTATAGTAACAATTTCACTTAAAGCCTGACAGAAGTTCTCTGCCTTTGTTTAGCTTCTTAGCAGTTAATTTGAGTAGTTTTCATCTTGAGACGTCTATCCCAAAGATCATGGCGAAAAAAGTGTCGCAAAGGACTTCTTAACGAAACCTCTGCCGTGTACCCCTCTTCGTACGACTGAAAAGGTTTGGCAAGGACAAATGGTAAAGCATGCCACACATTAGGGCGTTTAGGCAGAGCTAGAGAGACGACATTAACGGTAACAAGCTTGTCCTTTCGACTCCGGAACGCAGCTAACGTTCGAAAGCAATTTACGGTTCTACTTTTGCTCCTGCATCAAAGCTTGCAAAAACTTTATGCCGGACAAACGCTGAAATTTTATATAGCTTGAAATGTTGTATCTAACTCTGCAACATGTGCCCCAACCGCAAGAACAGCAAGAACACAACCTTTTGTTCTTCAAAATGTCGTGCAAAGAACTAAACATTTTTCTCTAGGTAGCTTAAAATAGCTTTTGAAAAGTAAACTTCATAGACCTCTTGAAGTCACTTATATTTCTTATGGATAGCAAAGTGAGCAAAGCAGGAAAGCACCCGAGAAAATGTTTTTCCTGCAAGGAGACACGATAATTCGGGAGCGCTGAGAAAATTTTTCTCAAAAGACTTCCATCTCCCCTTACGTCGTGTCTCTTCACGGGAGGTGGTTTTCGCGCGGGAGCGTTTTTTGGTCGATGTACTTTCCCTTAGAAAAGTACGGGGCTACTCGTAGTCTAAATATTCACTGTTCGACTTTGTTGTCGCCAGTAATTTCTCCTGTTTTAGACTCTGGTACGTGATAGTAATCTTTTCTTTCATCCACTTTGTTAAAATCAAAGTATTCCACTTGTTCAAGCATCAACTGCTCCAGTCTTTCAAACAGTTCCTGGAAACTTGGACGTTCTACCGGGCTTTGTTTCCAGCAGTCTATCATCACGGAGTAACTTGACAAATAAAAAAGAGCAAGCGGTTACTTTCTACGTTGCGCACTGAGTAGAAAACCGAGTATCAAGACTAACATAACAAATCGTCAAAACCTAGTCTATAGTCAAACCCTCCATATTACTCCAAGGCGGACCCGTTTCGAATATCATTTATGATGCGGGAAAGAATGTTTACCATCCGCCACAATCTACGTCATTCCAGGAAATAGTAGGCAAAGAAGTTAATGTTTTGTCGCAAATGCAGGTGCAAGATACTCAGCGACAAGATAGTTTGATTATTATTCTTAGTTCACTGCACCAGTAGAGTAGATTTCAGTAACACGAAAGAGTCATTCTGGGTTTTCATCTGTTATACAATCCCTTGCGGCTTGTCGAGTCAATACCAAAAATTCGTGACATAACCCCATTAACAATTTCTTTCTATTGGTCATTGGCTCAACTCCTGTCTAAATTAACGAATACAATCATCTGCATGATCCTAAAAGTTGATAAAAGGATGATGTATTAACTTACAAGTCCTCTGTGCACATGTCAGGTTTTTCCATTCGATAATTCGTCTTTAGCAGCCGCATAAGCTCAGCGTTGTTTAGCAGTGGATACGGTGAGCCACCTGTAAAAGATATAAAGATTTCGCAGATTAATGACTGAGACAAAAATTAGAATAATATGTCAAGATCAGATAAACTTTCATGAATAAACTAATAATAAAATAATAAAATAAATTTTGTGTAATTCTTTTGGCTAAAAGGTAAATACAATTACAGATTTTTTTAAATAATGCCATAAAATAATCTCAAGAATATATATAAAAAAGGAATAAAATACGTCCTCCTGACATGAGCTTAGACCCCGCACGCGTTATTGGAACCGAGTATTTCAGTTGAGGTTTGCTAATGCCTGACTACAGCAAAGTCATATTAAAGACCGCTGTGATATCAGGGTCCTAAGAGATTGATGTGGGAAAAAAAGCTGAATTTCCTGAATAAGTTGGCCGTCGATCATACGAAGCCTCTCGAAAGTAAAATAAAAATCGCGTTCGGATTGAAAGAAAAAGATGAATATCTTTTGAATCAGTTATTTTATTACCCAGAGTTCCAATCTCCCACAAGACGACTCCATAAGACCACCTGAAAAAGAATATCCCGAAGGATGTATTAGGCTGCTGGCAAATAATGATTTCAGCTGCAAGTTGTTGATAGAACAGGATTTGATTTGTGTATTGATGAGCCTGCGCTCAATAGAGACTAAATTGGCGGCTTATGGCTATATCCTATTGACATTGAATAGGCTTGTGTGGGATATTCGGACTTAGATCGCAGCCAGTCCATCAGGTAGGGCATTATGGTTGGAGGAATGCATTCCGAGAAACCACTAACGAACTGTAAAAACTTAAGTCTGTAGATCTGACAAAATGTACGACATACACATCGCTCTTGGTGGTGAATATTTGATCATAGAGTGATTCAGGCGCCATCCACTTGATTGGCAGTTTCTTGTGCTTTTGAACTTCATACACCTCGTGGTACATCTGTCGCATCAAACCAAAGTCTGCAATCTTCAGTCGTTTACCGTGTCCCACGAGAATGTTCCTCGCTGCTAAGTCCCGGTGAACAAGGCCTTTCTCGGATAGGTAACTCTAAAAATTGTCCAGAAGATATGAGTGAAAGTAGCAGTATATAGAGAGTGACATTTACAGACTAACAGAGGTGGATTAATTTCTACCAAGGAATTGGTTCGAATTTAGTCCTTAGCGCATCTTAGGCTCCTTGTGAAAGTCACACTTAGAACAATAATAGTTTGCTTACCATGCCTCGAGCTATCTGCCATGCAAATTTCATCGGGTCAACTGGATTCAAGGACTCACAATCTTCATCGCATTCATCGTCATCAATCTTCACAACTGGTGCATCTTCTTCCTGGTTTGCTGCGGAAAATACAACCATGGGTATTCTGCATTCACCGTTGCTATCAACATCATCCTGTCTCTCTTCTGTGACCAATATTTCAACAGAAGGTCCGTGTGTTTCAAGAGACACTTCTGGTATTGTTTCATCAGCCGCGACCATGGGTATTCCACATTCACCGTTGCCATCAACATTACCTTGTCTCTCTTCTGTCACCAATGTTTCACCAGAAGGTCCGGGTGTTTCAAGGGGCAGTTCTGATATTGTTTCATCAGCCGCGACCATTGGTATTCTACATTCACCGTTGCCATCAACATCAGCTTGTCTCTCTTCTGTCACCCCAGAAGGTCCGGGTGTTTCAAGCGGCTCTTCAGATTTTGTTTCTTCAGCCGTGCCGTCCTGAAAGAAAAACTTAGAATTGTGTCTTCTAGCCTTTAAATAATCCTATCAAAATGGCTGAGTTAACCATGAGAATAGTGATTCTTCCATTTGCTTCACGCGCGGTATTTTATGATGAACTGTATAAAATTTCATCCGTGATAGGGTAGTAATAGCCTTTACAGCTTCTTGTTGGGTTCCTGTGGTAAGCAAGTGTTCTATCCAACTGGGGAAGGGCAATAATACTCCAAGACACTTCATAATTGGTATCCTTTGAAGGACTAGTATTCTTACCGAGGTAGGAAGTACTACTCCTACTTGTTTGTGCTGGGTATCCTGTGATAGAATAGCATATCATGCGAGTGCGAGGGGAAATTCTTGGTCACTGACTTGATGCTGTGACGGTCCACCATTACATCCAGCAGAAGCACTCCTGCTTCATTGCTTTATGTTGAGAATGTTGTAAGTGACTACGATTTCGCATACAAGGGCAAGAAATAGTTGAGCTGCATTAAACTGAGGTGGTATTCTTTAACAAAGCCCGTGAAAGTTTGAGAAAACGTACCTTGATCCATACCTGGTCAGCAGTTGTGCTCTGTGGGCATTTTGTTCCAGCATACAGTTCCTCTTCTTTGGGTTTCAAGGCATCCACTCCCAAGGCAGAGCCACTTATCTGCACAGAAAAGGACATTTCCAAATATTTTCTGAGCAAGAAATCACATTGAGTGAACACCTATAAGAGATTTATCGTTGAGAAAGATGTCCTAGCGATTTGTGTGCATCCGTTTACTGTCAAACAAAAACTAATAGTGCTACTGTAATATAAAATGCAATTCATGCCACTGGATCCAGTTAACCAAAGTAAAACCATTTGTTGTTGATGTTTTTATTCTTGCTCTCTTAGCACCTTGATTTGCTTTTCCAATACAGTGATGTTTTGTGATGCTACAAATAAAGCTTGTCGTTGTTGTTTGGGAAATTTTGCCGAAAGGTCTCGTTGAGGAATATTCTAGGAGAATTTTTCCACTGACTTTGGACTTCTTTCTCACTTCTCGTTACAAATTTGAGCGTCCTTTCCGTCCCATCCAAAAACAAAACAAATTACTTGTCCACTCTTACTGACAATTCGCCAAAGACAAGTGCAAGTTTTCATTACGTTTCAAGCCGACTTTTTAAGTTTTTTTCCTAAAGATACTTCGTCGAAACAAACTGTGTTTGAACCTGTGTCCACGTTAACGATTCGTTTATATAATTCCACATAGCCGTGTCTTCTGAGTAATTTGTATGCCACACTAGCATAGAATTAGCAACAAATACCTGACTTCTTTTGCGCCGCAGCCAGTGAAGCAAGTCTCCATGAGGAATGTACTCAATAATCAGGAGGAGCGGTTTAGTTGTGGTCCAGCAGCCGAGGAAACTCAGCACATTCTGGTGTTTTCCCACTTGCTTCATGAGTTCTATTTCTTCCAAAAATTCTCTTTTCTCATCTTCACTCGCATTTTCTAGAGGACAAAGGAAAGAATTGATTATGGTGTTAGGTTATATAGAGATGCATACATTTTCAAACTTAAACCAAAAAAGCACAAAGGAAGGTAAAGGAAAAATTCACACGAGCGTCGTTTGGGCCAACATCTACCTTCTTAAATCCTAGTTTCAATTTTATTAGTTTACAGTTTAAACAGCAATTTAATGGAAACTGCAAATAACAAAGCATAATGGCCCCATTTGGTCACAGATGACCAAAGCAAGGAGTCCAATTGCTTGTGTACACAAGGATCTAAAACCGCAGGGCCGTAGCCAGTATGAGGAGAACCGAGGCACTTGCCTTGGTACCGGGCCTTGGTAGGTAAAAATTTTGAATTTACGTGACATTTGTCGTCCTTTGTGCGCGTGTCTTACGAAACATATAAGCAGGCTATAAAGTTTCACACAAGCATAAGCATTTTTTAATGTTCCTGTAATCAAAGAGGTGGGTTTTTTTTTACACATTGCCTTGGTGACGATTTTCGTCTGGCTACCGCCCAGATTGACCAGCTTGTTGAAATCACCAATATGTTGCTGACAGTTGTAATACAAAATATGATCTCATTACAGACAAGCTAAGACGTACCTCTCTGTAACAAAAAGTTTAGTTCTTAACAAATTTTGTCCGTTTTTAGTTGCCTTAGGTTGAGCCCGTAAAATAGGTCGAACAGTTTAGATCTATAAGTTATTAGCGGAGCACCATACCTATAGAAACCCGTCAACTGCTTTTCTCATGGTAAAAGTGGCTAGCGGTATTGCTCGTGGGCGCGTACGCACGACTACGTTGCCCAATAATTAATAATATCCTAATAATAATAATAATAATAATAATAATAATAATAATAATCAATACTTGAGCCCAACATGGCGGCCATACTCCACCTGACCAGAGCATAACCAGCTAGTTTACAGCGTAAGAACAGCGCACATCTCTGATATTGGACATCCAAACCCAATCTCGTTCCCAGAGCCCACGTGTCTTTTGGCCAGCGCCAAGACACGGAGCTGTACGGGTCCGCAAATGATCCCAGGACCGCAAATGATCCCGGACCGCAAATGATCCCCAAAATGGACCGCAAATGATCCCGGACCGCAAATGATCCCCACATTGGACCGCAAATGATCCCGAGCAAAAAATAAGGAATGGCATGGATTGATATAAAAATGACACACAAAAAACACGTTTTTCATTTTATGAGAATTATTCCATAGTTCCTTTTTTCTTTTTCTTTTTTTTTTTCCGTTTTTAGTGGAAAATCTGTGATCTTGCGTGACGTTCTGTCTGTTTGTTGATTTCAGGACGCCGGCCGCATAGTACAGTAATTGATTTTGCAAAGACACTTGTTGTGATCGTGGACTGCGAGTTTCGCTTCATGTCTTCTGTTTATTGTGTTGTACATCCCAGGACGTTCGAGAACATGCTTAATCAGATTTCATTCCTGTCGGGTATATGATAAACGCTTCGGTGCACGTGCCCGATTTCAGTGAAAATCGAGCATGTATAAATTAGCCTGGAAACAGGCTCCGCAGTGGGATTTTAAAGGAGCGAAAAGAAGGGTCGAGGCGAAAAAAATCGGCGAGCGAAGCGAGTCGCCATCCCCCCGCTCGGCTCGCTTCGCTCGCCGATTTTTTTTTGGCCACGTTACTTCTTTTCGCTCCTTAACACCACTGCGGAGCCTGGTCCCTGGCTAGTATAATTCAATTGTATAATCACAAATACAACGGAGAATTAAAATGCACACATACCCGTAAAGAAATAACTGAAAAATTCCGCAGTTGATTTCGTTATCTTTTGAAATAAAAGTCTTAAATTGTTCACTGAGCACTCTCATTTAAAATTGTACCCAGAATACTAGAAGTGTTTCTTTTTCACATTCATGAAATCAGCCGACTGGCCTGTGGCAGGCGAGAAACGCGGTGATGTGGTTGAATGCGGAGAAGGGGTCAAAGATCATCCGAAACTTGTCACCGTCGTGTGAGCTGTGACTCCCACGCGTTCTTATTTCATTGGTATCATTTGTGAACGTTCTTGGAGTTACTAAAGATAAGAACAAACACAAAGATCTCTAAAGACGGAAGTAAAAACGAGATAGGTTTGGATCCTGGTGTGATAACACTGATTGACTGCTTCACATCAGTTGCACAAATTGTGTGACCACGTTTACCTTTTTAAAATTAATCAGATGATGATAGTTGTGAGCCGTGAATTAAAATAATCGCAATTCATGCCAATTCCCTATCCATACCATTTCACCATCCATGCCATTCCTTATTTTTTGTTCGGGATCATTTGCGGTCCAACATTGTGCAATACCGGGATTATTATAATTTGTTAATCAGTAATAAGGCTCAATTTCCGAATGCTACTAATAATTTAAGAAGTGATTTCCATTTGTCTACTGACCAGCTGAAGCAAGTCTTTAGACTTCCTCACAGCGTTGCTTTTGAACCATACGTGAAAGCTTTTCAATACAAAATATTAAACTCAATTTTATTCACTAATGTTAAATTGCACAAAATTGGTTTCACAGAGAGTGACCTCTGTAGTTTTTGTGAGACAGTACCTGAGACTTTACACCATTTACTTTTTCAATGTAGTCATTCAAGGCTGTTTTGGTCCAACTTCGAATGGTATTGGCTCTCTTTAACGAATGACAAGATCCAGTTATCTCTTCAAGATGTAGTAGTTGGAATAATTTCCTCTCAATACTCTTCACTTCTAAACCTTTTAAATTTTTTTATTATCATTGGAAAATTGTATCTATGGGACTGCAGGAGAGATCACGTGCACCCTGACTTACAGAGATTTAAGGTCAGACTGAAATTGAAGTATGAAATTGAACGTTTTATAAGTTTAAAAAATAAGAATTATAATATTTTTAAAAAGAAATGGATCTTTCCACCTTCTTTGTTATTCAACCAAGTATAAATGTAAGTATATGTATATATATATATATATATATATATATATATATATATATATATATATATATATTTTTTTTTTTTTTTTTTTTTTTTTTTTTTTTTGGTTCTGGCGTAGTGTAATCTTGTATCCCTTTAGCGTTTTAGTTTTGTTTGACTAGTTATATGTATATATATTTTGCGTAATGTAATCTCGTTTCCTTTTAGCTTGTTAGTTTTGTTTCATTAGTAATTATTGTAACGCAAGTATTGTAGAATAGTGTAAATTGTCAATTGTAATGTTTTGTAATCTGAACTACTGTAATTATTGTAAAACAGTTTTGTTTTGTTACAATAAACTATAAAGTTGTTGGAAAAAAAAAAAAATACCGGGATCATTTGCGGTCCGGGATCATTTGCGGTCCAATTTGGGGATCATTTGCGGTCCGGGATCATTTGCGGTCCTGGGATCATTTGCGGACCCGTACAGAGCTCTGGAATAATCCATTTTCAGACTCCCAGATTTTAGGAGTTCCGGTTTTACGGCGCATGTGTCACGGTCTTGACCAAAATGGAGTCGTTTTCATAAGGCGATCGACTTTTCGTTAGAAAAACTGAGGGAAAAGGAGTTGAAAAGAGAGCAACATGATGCCATACGAGCAGTTTGCGTAGAAAAAAGAATATTCTGGTCGTACTTCAAACGGGATTTGGGAAATCACTGATTTATCAAGTATTGCCAGCAATGTTTCATCACCTCCGGTAAGGCGGCGAACTCCGTGGTCAATCTTTTCCCTCTCAACACATCCATGAGAGATCAAGTGGAGAAGTTAGAAGGACTTTTAGATGTTTGCATTATTCAAAGCGTTGTTGAAGAAGGTAATAAAAAGGTTACCACACTTAAAAATGCCAGGGAATGTTGTTTGCTTTTTGGTCATCCTGAAGTCCTCGTGGATTGCAGCAATGTCAGGCTAGGAAAGAGTACAGTACAAGCACTTGTTGTTGACACGGCTCGTTTGATCCTATAGTATTAATTATGATTAATCCCTTCCTTTGGGGCTGAGTTGATTGTGATTGCCGGACTCGGCGTCATAAGTGGGCTGAGTGTGTTGGTTCTCTGCTCTGCTCATTTGATTTGAGTTCATGTAGAGCTAGAGTTCATTTGATTTACTGTATCCCCAATTAGTAGAGCATCTGTGCTCGTCTAGAAGGATTTGAGACTTAAATTGATAATTATTAAAGGACGTAGAGGCTGTATCTGTGTGTGTGTGTGTGTGTGTGTGTGTGTGTGTGTGTGTGTGTGTGTGTGTGTGTGTGTGTGTGTGTGTGTTTTCCACTATAGCACTCCAAAGTGATCATTTTTAGAACTAAAACGTTACTTTAAACTGATGGGAAATCAACAATGTTCAGTTTTGTTTCTTCAGAATATACATCAAAAAACACAGTGACCTGAGTTTACTGGCTTGTGTCTTGGTGTGAACAACAAAGACACAGGTTCTCTCACCTTTCCGCCTAATTTCAGCAAGGCTATGCCAATCCAATAATGGGTTCTTCCTGCTTCCCAAGTTTCAATTTTTTTTAACATATTTAAATGTTCCTTGTCTTTTTAGTGCCTTACTAAAACATTTTCTAGAGAGACTTGAGGGAAAAATGATGTTGAAGTGTGTGAGGGCTATATATATATTCTGCTGGTCACATACCAGGTTTGGTCAGCTTTAGCACAACCTTGTCTCGTATGTCTAATTTAATTCTGAAACATTTCACAAATAAAATACTGATCAGTGGTGCAGCCTTTTAACTTTATATATAATTCATGTAATGAGTTTAAGACAGCGTCAGCATGTTTATTAACCAAGTTGAGTTAACTGTCATGCACATGTATCACAATAGATGTGCTGCCGCACCACAGTAGAAAGACATGGTTTCAAATGTTATTCTGAAGTCAACCTAAACTTATAGTAAAAAAAATTGTTCAAGTTTGGCACAGCTAAGGTGCAATGTTTGAAATCAGTAAGCTATTCTAGTTATCATAATAAAATAATGGTAAAAATCAGGGATGAAAAATAAAGCTAATAATTAAAAATGTTATTTTCTTTTGCTTTTGTTCTTTTCTTCAACAAGGGCTACATTCTGTCCAGCATATTTTTTGCCCTCTTGGTAACAAGTTAAATTTACATTTACATAAGTGTCATGAGACATGACATGATTGCCAGACCAGCAAATGAAATTCATCAGCCTGCATTCAACAATAGACAATGTGTTTTTTCGTGTTTCTGGCTTAGTATTTTTAATGGAGATATGTTTGCAAAATATAATAACATAAAAAGCGAGAAAAATGGAAAACCAGAATTCAGAACACTTCAGTGTAAATCCATCACTCTCCAAAAACTATATTATGCAATTAACCCAACACAACATTTTTTAGCATTCATGAACTCATTACATATAAGTCAATGAACTTAATAATGCCTTGACACTTTCAGCTATCAAAAAAATCAATCATTATTTTATTAACTACCAGTCTGTGCCAAAGGCACACGTAAGTTCACTTTATAATAGCATTTTTATTTTATCCAATTATATTGCTTGTATACATACTAAAGTACTTCAGGACTGTGACAATGAAAAAAGGAAAGTTAATTTTGTGAGATACCCTCATTACACTGAGACTAAAAAAAATGTATGAACTTGTACTTCAATTGTAACCCACAGATGATAGATCTAGATTCACAAACCCTTTTTGCGGTAGCACTACCAACTCCCAGCAAGACAGCATTCATTTTGTGGAGAGAGAGAGAGAGCTCACAACATCTGATGTTCATAAGTATACCATAAGCTGTAGCCCATGAGATAATATGTCTCCCATCACTTCCATTCACCTAATAACATCCCACAGAGTTGTTTATGAACAAATGTTGTAGGGTGGGACCTATGATTATCATCCTTATCCAAGAAGACTAGATCAGAAAGCCTAACATTTGCACATCATTACAAAGACCCTAAGTGTTGTACAACCGGGATTTGAACCTGCGGCCTCCCAATCACCTGACTGGTGCCTCATCCCATTGGGCTAGCCAGGTGGTCAGTGGTTCAACCTCTAGGTAAGTAGTCAAGATACAGTACTTACACCATGAGTTCAAGCCTCCAAGTCTCCAGATATGGTTTTTCAAGTTAATAACCTCAAACAGTGTCATAATTTATAATTAACAATTCTGTCAATTTTGCATTAACATATCAGTCAGCAAAATATTTAACTCAACCATCAGAACAATGCATGAACGTAAATCGTTTTATTCCAGTTCCTTAGTTTTAAGACATGTACAATCAAGAACACCAAAACAATGAACAAACCTCACTATTGCGTAGCCAATGCAGTCTTTGCCAAAATCAACATTACTTTATTTTGCTAGGGAGGTTCATGTTTTCTTATTGACTCTGGCAAGATCCTCACTTCCACGTTTTGGCGAAGCTTTGCCGGACTACAGACGCGCGTTCTGTTCCGTCGCTTTTCCCTTGTTTGGCATTTCGCTGATTATGGATGGATGCACTTTCTGTCGCCTTCTTTCCTCTTGTTATCCTTAATGACGTTTGAAATGTTTAACGTTATTGTGACAAGCTACGCAAATTTGTTTGGGAAGCCCATCGTCCTCCGTGAAAACTAGACCTGTTACAGTCTCAAAAATTATTGAAAGGTTTTCTGTCTTTGAATTTTCTCCAAACAAAGCAATCGGACGACTCAAAAAGGATGAATTGCAGTATTTGCAAACGTACCGGCGATCTGAAGATTTCGATAAAACCTTGACAGGAGTATTCCCTGCCAATTTGCTCCGCCATATTTGTTTACGAAGCAACTTCAGGCTCAACTGCCCATGCTCGAACTTCTAGCCAATGAAAAAATTCAAAAAAATGGATTATTCCAGAGCTCCGTGTCTTGGCGCTGGCCAAAAGACACGTGGGCTCTGGGAACGAGATTGATCCAATTGGACATCAATGGTATGGTCAATTGACACCTGTCAAAACAAGGCATCCGCTGACCAGTATCACGTGAGCATATCGCGGGCTCAAGTTTAGAACTCATCGAGGTCAGCTGTTTTTTTAAGTTGACCGCTGACCAGGTACTGGCTTTCGATTGGATCACAGGCTCAAGCCTGATAAACTTAACCAAAACGAGACACTAAAACCAAAACGAGGCTTAATTTTTCGCGCCCTTTCTCTCGTGCGGCAGCCACGCGGCTCGAAATTTCACGTTCAGTTCATTCGGTTGGTTTCCTCATTATGAGCAAAACAATTTCATCTTCGATCGAAGTTTGTCTTTTAATTCGCGTAAAAAGCATAACAATTAAGAACTTGTCAAAAGATCCTCCGGAAGGTGAATTTGCAAGTGCTAAAAAGCCGGGAGGCGCGAAAGATTTTCTCAGCAAAAGCTTCAAACTTGGATCGATTGTGTGGTTGAAAACAAAATGATTTAACGCTTCGAGGGCTTTGCTGTCACTTTACCGCGGCATCTTGCAGCTCAACAAGAAAGCAGATCACTGGCATTAATGGGAGGAACGAGTAGCTCAAACTCTGTGGAAGTTCTTTCTTTGGACAAACCGTTTGCTTTTTGCGGATGCGTGTTTTCTCTTAAGTGGAAGCTTGCGTATTTTCAAGTATTAGAAACCTCTACAGCACAGGACACTGAGGTAAATGAAATAAATTGAAGCTTAACATTTGGTTTAATCGTTGTTACTTTTGTTCAAGAATGAAACTTGTATTTTTCTCTCGACTGGATGTAAATAACAATCATCTCTACTCGTTTTTGACGCAACGAAGTAGTTGAATTGGATATACCTCACAAATTAATGTGATTTGGTAAGCTGAAGCCACTCTAAAGGCACTAAGGCCACATGGTAGCGGGCATTACCCCTTCAATCTACCAAAGACAAGATTGAGCCCAAGCATTAGCAGCCATGGACAGCTGTTTCGGCCTTGTTAGGCCTCATCAGCATGGCATAGCTAATGCTCAGGCTCAAGTACCCACATATCCATAAAAAAAGCAGTGAAAACGTAAAGCTTGTGGGATGTGGCTGGAGTGACAAGGATATACCTCACAAATTAATGTGATTTGGTAGATTGAAGGGGTAATGCCCGCTACCATGTGGCCTTAGTGCCTTTAGAGTGGCTTCAGCTTACCAAATCACATTAATTTGTGAGGTATATCCTTGTCACTCCAGCCACATCCCACAAGCTTTACGTTTTCACTGCTTGAAGTAGTTGAATTGTTTGTTTTGTTACATTGTTTTGCGAACGAGTGTTTTTACTCTGCTTGGCTGACTATTTTTCGACCTCGGTGCCTCAACAGCGTTAAGAAACTTTTGCTCTTATCTTATTAACACGTAATCGCAATGAGTCCTCGTAAAATTAAGGATTAAAGCCCGGCTAAACGATCACACATTTTCATTCAACATCGTCAGTTGTCAAACATAACGTTGGGTGGCTAAACGCACAAACAAAATAGGGCCGTTTATACGAGAGAAAATAAGCCGTGGCTTACTCTGGCCACGGCTTACATAAGACGCGAACATTCCGTATAAATGGTACAAAATCTACGTTCACGGCTTCCTCAAGCTGCGGCTTATCCTGGCCTAGGAGTTTTTACTCGTATAAATGGTTCCTTTCGCGTCTTATGTAATCCGCGGCCAGTGTAAGCCGCGGCTTATTTTCTCTCGTATAAACGGCCCAAAGGTTTGACGAAACACTAGACAAAGTGAGTCCACAGAACGATTTTTTTGTGTATCATCGCTGAAATTTTCGACGTTATGTGTTTCATTTGGTTGCTTTTTACCGTTCGTGCACGATTTGTTTGTTGGAGTCGTTAAACTATCCTACATTTCTTCGTAATGCGAAATGTTGGATGAAAAGGTTTGATCTAGATCAAACAAGGAAAGCCATTTAATGCACTATTGAGAGAGGTGGCTGAAGCTTCAAACATGCTTGTCCAACGATGTTGAGGGAAAATATTTGATCGTTCTTTGATTGCTAAACTTGTTTTCGAACAAACACACGCTTCGACTGTATTGTTTTCTTGTAATGTTTTGAGGTTTTTGAACCGCAGTCAGTTCCTGTTGACTGCTCTAAATATAAAATATTGGCACAAGGAAAGCCATGCGGTGTTGCTCAATACCAGTGAAAATAATAATAATCGTGGAGATCCGCTTTTAGGCTTGGCTAAATCTATATATAATGTAGGGCGACAGTAATTTCAAATTTGTACATCGGTTTAAGAACATTAAATCCCCACAAGATAACAGAACGTCGCGCGTCTTTCAACATAAACACTGTAATAAAAGTTAATATGTTGAGTATAATTTTGTTGCCTATAATTTGGCGTTTTTATGCCAGAGACGTTAAAGTCGTCTTCAACGTATAACACGGTAAATAAGACAGACGCATTTAATGTCTGACGACTTTAACGTCTTCTGTTAAGTGCGTCTAAACGACTCCCTCTCCCTCTCCCTCTCCCTCTCCCTCTCCCTCTCCCCTCCCCCCCTCTCTCTCTCTCTCTCTCTCTCTCTCTCTCTCTCTCTCTCTCTCTCTCTCTCTCTCTCTCTCTCTCTCTCTCTCTCTCTCTCTCTCTCTCTCTCTCTCTCTCTCTCTCTCTCTCTCTCTGTATTTTCTCTCTCTCTCTGTTTTGTTTTTTTAGAAAAATCTTGTTTTTTTTCTGTTACTTCGTCAACTTTTATGCTTCCTGTTTCTCTACCAGACGGCTTTAACGACTCAGACTGCGTTAAATGCGTCTGGGCGACTTTAACGTCTCTAGCATAAAAACGGCCATTATGAAAGATACTCTCTTCGTCCAGCTTAGTTGTTCGAAGCTGGAAGCTGTAAACGTAGGATGCATCTCGCCAGCATACGAGCGTTTATGGCGAGGAGGGTATGCTCAGGAATATTTTATCTTGATCCCTATCCTAATTATGAGTGCAAATGCAGGCACATTTCACCCTACCCCAGCCCCCTACCAACTAGTAATCTAAACAAGCTAGGCTCTGTAAATTTTCAGGCTCACCATGCAATTCTTTAACTGCAACAATCTTCTGCTCCCTTTTCGTTTTAACCCAGCCTTGCTGGATTTCAAAGTACTCCATGCCGTCCTTCAGTTTCGCTTTGTGAACCTTACCAAATGCTCCTTGACCCAATTCTTCGATGAACGTTGTTCTGATTGGAGGGATTTCGCAGTAATCCAAAACTGTAAATTCTCTGGTGGTCCTGTAAGGGAAGGAATGGACCCTTATAAATTCTATTACACTTTTATGGAACACTTTGTTCTAAAAGAGATGACTGGCACTTTAGGCATTAATGGAATTAAGCTGAACGAAACCGAGATGGAAATATCCCATTTATCGGCTCATTCCGTGCAAGTACTCTATTTTTAGTTTCTCAAGAGATTCTCAGCTCGTAGTCACTCCCCACTTTTTTCCAACCACTGAGCTACAGCGTTAGATACAAGGCAGAGCGTCCTAGGATCTTTTACTGTGTTCTTATATGGGATTCACGTCCTTCAATCTTCTTTAAACACTTCTTACGCAATTACACTCCTAAAATCCTGAGGAATCAGATTAAACCCATCGGAGCCCCTCCCCCCAACCCGTGGAGAGAAAGGGGTGGGGTGGTTACTCCCCTATATGACCTATATTGGACGTGCCGCTGGATAGGGTATGGTTTTTTGGGTCCTTTGCCCTGAACAGGGTACATAATTTTAAGCGAATCTGTACTAATCAGGTTCTGGACTTGTCCTAGACAGGGTATGGCAGCAAGCAATCCGAAATCATAGCGGCTTCTCCATATTTATATAGCAGGTCATCCGTCGATGTTAGATCATTTTCAGGACTACATAGCGAGAGGATGTTGTCCTGCACATGGTAAATATTTGAGGTTATTTTTGTACTAAACAGGGTCAGGATTTCAAATCCCCAAACATGGGCCAAGTACCACCCCACCCCACCCCTGCAAACCCCCTACCCCCCGGAGAGCGGACAGCGGAAATGGGCTATGTTCGTTTGATTCAGACCAAAGAGTTAAATGTATGAGTCCTTGGTTGTGCAACTTTTAAAAGAAAAATGTGCCAACGTTCGATTACTACAAGAAGCAGTCTACCTTTTTGTTCGAATTTGATTCCTTTTTCTGTAATAACAAACGCCAATGATCACCAGAAAGACAAACAGAGCAAAACCAGCGGTTATGAAGACAAACTTGAGAATATTTGCCAGAGAAAAACCTGTCAAGTTGCAAAAGATTGGTGATCAAGTTACGATCGCCTTGTAAAATGTGATCATTATCATTATTATCTTCGTGATCGTTATCATCATCATTATCTGCATTGAAATACCAGCGATTATTTAAAAAAGTAGGATTAATTAAATAGCTCTATTTATATATTTAACTCTGATTGACTTATTTATGTTCTCACTTTTCTTGCAGAGTTAGAACTCTCTTTAGCATATCTTCCTGTTTTTCAGTTTAGTTTTAGTCCATCTTTTTGTTACCTTCTTGTTATTTCTTTTAGCTTTGATCGTTTTGTCCCGCCCCGATTAGCGTTGTAGCTATTTGTGGGACAAACTATTGGTTTTATTGTAAAGAACTTGCAACAAACTAAGTTGTTGTTGCTGTTTTTGTTGTTGTTATCGTTATGTCCAATGTAGCCTAGTCAAATTATCTCAGCTACGAAAATGTTCATAGAAAGGTATTTCGAGGAGGGAGTAATGCTGCCTTTTTGTGGCAATACGCGTGATAAGTTCATGTTAAAGAAACCGAAATTGACTTGACAGAAGTGTTGTTTGCAGTGGTCGTAGTACAGTTATTGTCTGTGCAAAGCAATGCAAGTCGATGTATTTTACTTCAACAGCAAGGTTTCTCATTCGCCTAACGTAGCAATGTCTAGAAAATCGGCGCTGAACAAGTCATACCTTCAGGTAAAGTGCTTTTCTGGCTGCTATCTCTTCCTGTTGTTGCTTGCCACACGGGCGAGGGAAGCCCTCTCCCTACCTTATTTACAGCCGATACCTGAAAGTCATAGCGCGTGTTACATTCCATCAAAAGCTTTTGTTGATTGACAGCTGTGTTTACGACAATGACTTCGTTCCACAGTTGAGCTCCAACACTTGACCTCTTGTAGGCGACTTTGTAAAAGAGTATTGGGCAGCCCTTTGATAGTGGCTTGGTCCACTCTATGATAACACCGCATCCTTGCTGTGTAACATTGCTAATGTTTGGACTCGCAGGAATGTCTGCGATGGGAATAAGAATACCTAAGGCAATCAGTGAATGAATAAAAGAACAAAAACACGAACAAAGGAGCGAAGGAATGAAAGAATTACGGGAAGATGGTATGAATGAATAAAAAAAGAAAGAAAGGATGGAAGGATTGAATACATTCATCCATTCATCCATATGATTAATCCATCCATCCATCTAATCGTCCTGAAAACACTGATTGTTTGATACCTGCTTGATTTGTTGAGGCTTCAAAAATTTCAGATGGCCAACCATATCCTTGTTGGTTCCTTGCCAGCACTTGCACATTGTAGCTCGTATTTGGCTTGACATTTGTAAACAGACAGGAAGTTGATGGTGAGTTGCTAGACACAGTGCAATTGTTCCAAGATTGTCCAGAATTGCTTCTTTTTATCTGTGCGAGATACTCGGTTACGGGTCCTCCCAGGACCTCACGTGTCGGTGGTCTCCAGTTTACACCGATGGAGGTGCAGCTTCTGGTAAAATTAGATTGTAAAACAGGTGGATATGGAACATCTGTCAAGGTAAATAAGACGAAGGAAAATCATGTAACTGAGAGCATTGAACGTTAAACAAATCAGATAACACCAGTTAATTTGAATCTGAGACAGCTTAACGACCGTCGACAAATCTGCATCTTTGACACCTCTAATAATTTGTCATTCTCTACAAGTAACTTAGCTTTGGAGACTATAAGCGCCGTTTCCTGATCACAGTGTTTCTCACTTTGTGAGAAACCAATTTGCCATGAAAGGCATAAAAAAGGATGAGGTTGCGTTTACATCAATGTTAGTTTCCTCTAACAACTATAACAACTTCTGAAAAGCGATACAGCCTAATTCGTATGTTTCTAAGCGAGAGTACTGTATTTTAAAGAGATCACTGAAAGTACAGTGTAGTTTATTGCTAAAAATTAAAGTGATCTGCTATTCTTGTTTTGTTTTTCAAATCCACATGAATTACGTACATTGCACCGTTCTTATATCCCATGGTTCACTCTCTCCACTGCGCCCCAGATTGTTCCAAGCGAACACAGTAACTCTGTACATCTTACTGTGCTGAAGATGCAGCTCGTAACTGGTAATATTGGCATCAGTGATGTTCATCTCTGACGGGTATTCTTCAGTAGTTGGTTTTACCACTCTGTAACGCAAGGTGTACATGATGACGTCGCAATTTCTTTGCTTGGGGCGAGTCCAAATGCATCGTACCGTGTTATTTGTTTCAGAAAGTTCTGTCTCGTTGTTTAGTATCCAGGGTGGGTCGGGTGGCCCTAGCATGAAAAAGCTGAGTTAGAATCCAATTAATACCCCACAGGCGCGGAAGGGGGAGGGGGAAGGGGGAAGATGGGCGGACGGAGAGAAATGAACGAAACGCCAAGCTTAAGGTGCAAGGACCTCAGGCAACTACGATAGCATCATGAAGGAGAACGCCATTAAAAGCTACAAATTCATCTAATTGTAATTGATTTGTGATTGTTTCAATACGTTCAGCGTGATTATGTGGCTATATAATTTAGAGACTAAATCCGTGCGAAAGTGGTTGAGGTTAAGAAAGAAAATGAAAATTCACTATTGATTGCTAACGTTGTCCACAAGGCCTTTGGACGCTACAATACTGAGGTCTAAGGTCGAGCAGGACGCTTGCCTTGGAGTAAATTCACGAGTTTGGGGGTTAAGCGTTTTCTTTTCAAGACCAGTATTGCTGAATTTTAAAGGTGTATTCTGCTGAAATTTAAAGACCCATTTTCACCCTTGATCCAAGGCGGTCGTTTGTTTTTGTTTTGAAATCGCGCTATGGTTAAAGGATGCCTCTGATCAGATCGGGCCGTTTGATCTGGTTTATCACGCCGAGCTGTCGCTTGTCCGGTTTTGCAAAGCCAAAAGCTACAAATTCAAACTGCATATTTCTTCACTGAAACCGGGGAGAATCCGTTGACAGGTTTAAAATCAAAACACTCAAGCAGTAATCGTTAGAATCAAGCAGCAATGAAGTTGCGAAGAAATAAATCGGAAGAGAGGGCCAGTAAACTATTATTGAGTGAACTACCTTACTTTAACTTTAGAGGTAACCTCGCCCTCTATCACGGGCAGTTTAATAACTCGATTCCTGTCGAATGGCGGCCAAGGCGACATTTAGATAAATTAAACAGTTTATATGACTTAAACATTTTTAGCCTAAACTCTAATTTGGATGCCTGTTTGAATACCGAGTCTAACCTCCCTAATCAGCGCATTCAAAGCCGGTATTTTTCCCCACATAGCTTCAAAATGTTTAAGGAAAACCTTTCTGAAAACACGGTTAAGTCTAGTTTTTCCATCTTTCATAACAATATTGTGAGCATCAATCGCAATTTAGAAAATGTAGAATTGTTATTAGATGAACTCGATTTTCACTTCGATGTTATTGGTATCTCGGAAACAAGAATTACAAATTCTAATGAGAGCAACGCCCAACCGAGCATTTCTGGTTATGTTTTTGAATATGTGCCAACACCATTGTCCGCTGGAGGCGTTGGCCTCTTTGTTGATCAATCACTAAATTACAATGTTCTTGAGAAAACTTCAAATGAGGCATTCCAAGCCCTTTGGGTTGAAATTTCTTTTGTTGATCATAAAAATATAGTCTGTGGAATAATTTATCGTCAGCATAATTCGCCCGATGACTTCTTAACATATTTTGATAGGACAATAGAAAAA
>JAEMWC010001508.1:72500-77500 GCA_016490735.1 Pachyseris speciosa
CCCATGATCATTAAAAAAGTAGGTATATAGATCCAGTTTTTAATCTCTTTAATTAATGTTTGTTTTTCTTTTCTTTTCCTCATTGTATGTCAGTAAGCGCTGTGTTAACTACATCTTCGTTTAATTTATTTATCTGCAAGGCTTGTTTTAATTTAAGGATCTTTTTTTTTTTTTTTTTTTTTTTTTTTTTTTTTTGTTCTGTTTCTTAAGCTACTCATCTGAGTTGTATATGTATTTGTCTTGCCCCGCCACGACTAGCTTCTCAGCTATTTGCGGGGCAAACTACCCTTAACTTTTATATGTAAAGATAAATAAAGTTGTTGTTGTTGTTGTTGTTGTTGTCAAGCAGTTTAAGGCCTGGGTTTGGAAATATGTTCAGAAATATGGTTGATAGCCAATATTTTTCTCCAGATTGCCTAGAATCGGATGAAACTTTCCATGAAGATAAATCTTGTTGACCTCTTTTGCCTTAAGGGGGACTAACTTAACTACAAAATTAGCTAACATTGTTGCTATGGAAAGCTCCCAACCCTCATATCTTGAAAACCTTAACTTGCACAGACAAGCTGTCTGGCTATGTTTTTACAATAAAAAAGTTTTACAAGATTTTCTAGTCACAACCATATTTGGTAAGTCTAGTGACCGGAACAGAAAAAGGCCTAAAACTCGAGTGGCGTACACTTCTGGATATCGAAAATAGTGCCAATGGTTAACGATCGCCAAGGTGCAAAATTCTACGTATCGATTTTTGGAAATTCGCGTGTTTGTGAGATTTATGACGTCATAAGCACGCAAATTCATACCATTTTGTCATTATCATTGCAGTTATGTACGTTAACAACAATTGCTTACGTAGGCTTGTAAAGAAGGCTGGCATATCTCCGACTGGCAAAAAAATCGGAACTTCACTTAATTTTCTCCAAGTTTTAGGGATTTTTCTCTCTAAGGCGCGGTTGGGGCCTGGGGCAAGTTGCGCATGCGCAATAACAATTTATAAATTTTACATGTTCACCTCTTTACTTAATCGCGGTCAAACGTAAAAAGGTAAGAAAAGTCCTTTAAAGATAAGGTTTTTACGTTGAGAGCTCAAAGATGATAAGTTTTTCTTCAGTCTGTGAGTTTACTAAATCATTTTATGACTTACTAAAACAGTTTTAGGAACAATAAGGTGAATTGGTTTTCCTGAAGTCACGCATTGAAACAGAAAACAAAAACATACCGCGCCGAACATTCTCCACATTCTTGTTAGTAATTCATGAAATGATTTAGTAAACTCACAGACTGATGAAAGACTCATCATCTTTGAGCTCTCAACGTAAAAACCTTATCTTTAAAGGACTTGTCTTATTTTTTTACGTTTGACCGTGTTAACCTCTTCACACGTCTCACCAATATAGTGGCAAAAACAGCTTAAAACCGTGTTTTACAAATACAATTCGTAAAAATCCCTTGGCAACAACGTCAAGTCTGTAGTTAAGTTAGTCCCCCCTTAATGTATAATTTCAAACACGTAACCAGTCACGTGATCAAATTTTGAAAAAAAACTCTTAAATCAGCGATTTGGTGACGGATTTTATGTTTACAGATTAACAAATCAGCGTTTTCAATAGAAATCCAACATATCTAACTTTCTACGCTTGGATTGATTGTTCATGAGTCTTAGTTTTTAAATTATTAACAGCCAAAGGTTGAATTCTGAGCAGAAAATGACCTTTGTCCTTATCATTTTTTTGTTGAGAGCGATGGACGGTCGCTCCAAACGTGAGATGCTGGAAATAATTAATATGAATAAGAAACGCGTTTTTATTCAATATTACATCCTACAACCGTCACTTGCTCCTCAAATAACTGATTTTTTCCAAGAAATGGTCACGTGACATGTCACGTGATCTATGATAACGTCTATTATACTTAAAAATGTTAAGGGCGATCAGACTGACTTCCTATGCGCCGAGTTTCGTTTCAGTGCCATTCCTCTGGGCTGCTATATTACGAAGCTTTAGACTGCTTAAGCAGCAAAATATTGAACGACCCGCTATTGATAAAACTCGCTGATAATGTGCCGCCGAAGATCGCGACAAAATATTCGAGAGAAAAAAAAAATTTATATATTGTGGTAATGGTTTCTAATTTGCAGTAATTTGAGTAAGAAAAACACTCGTACGTTCTCATTCAATTATTCTGCCCTTTCGCTTTATACTTTGTTGAAAATACAGTCGACCATGCGGCGCGACAAAGGAGGAAAACTTTGAGCTCTACATTAAAACGAAGCAAGACAGCGGTGTAGTCCCATCGATCACGAAAATTTCGGTGAGAACGAGAAATTATTTATAAAGCAGTTTACCCAAGCTGCAGTGAACGTAAAGCCAGAATGCCTGATGGGGCATAAAAAATCGAAGTCGATAAAGAGAAGTAACGATAAGCTAGTCAGTGTAAAACGCCGAAGCGTTGACCAAGGCCGCAGAATCGAAACATTACATCAAACATTTGGAAAACAGTTATCCAAACACGTATAATTTACTCGCCATCAAACCAGTTTCCAAATCGTAGTAAGTCGCCGGGTCCAACAAGCTCAGCGAATTCTTGAAAGCACCGGGGTAAAATGTACCAAACATGAACAAAAAGTCTCTGTAAATCCTCCTTGAACCTCACTTTGATATAAAACAACGCTGCGAAGGACTGCTACCGGACCTACCATATTGCCACATTGACTCTTCTGACTTCAAATGGGCCAAAATTTACAAATACATACAACCTGTTCCTAAAAATAATAAAAGAACAATGAAGAAGAAAAAACAAATAACATATTTACGGCCATCGATTTGGAAATTCGTTCACGATAAAAAAAGGGATTCGAAGTCTGAGTAATTTCGTGTTACACGAAATTCAAGAATTAACGGTCGCGGCGAGCGATGCATCAAGGGTGAAAATGAGCCTTTAACAGGGATTTGGGCAGATGATGGAAATTACATCATGATCATGGATTATGCTTCACGATGATATCTTAGGTTGAAGTGCGGAAGAACTCCATACCTCAAGATTTCAATCACACCTGTAATCACTGATATGCTAAAACAGAATGTATTGAATAACTTATATTGAAAATGTAAAAACAAGCTTCTCCTGAATATTTCGTATATTTTCGCAATGAGTCTTCGAAGCTCGTGCATACTCTTTAAAGAGATACATACATAATGAAGAAACCGTTCTTTGAAGCTTGGTTCTCACTAGCAACGCAAGCATAAGTAGGTAGTAGGCACAAGCATAAGATGCTTGCGCACTAGTGAGGACGGCCGCGACATCAGTCCAAGAGCATGCGCGTGCGTACAGCCAATGATGAATAGCTGAGGTGAAGGAAGAAGGAAGGATGAGAGAAGGTGGCATGGGGAAAAAGCTGGACTAACTCTTCGCTATAAATCTACGGATATTTAAATGCATTTTTTTTGGCGGGGGAAGGAGGATTCAAAATCGTAATCAGCTTGTATTAGTCACGAAATGCGACTTACCTATAGAGTAAGTTTTTGTTATCTTCCTTGTCCAACCACTAGTTTTCTCCAGGTTAAAACCTCGCACACGCGTCTCATACTCTGTTTCACTCTCCAGTCCTTTGAACAAACAGCTGTGATTTGTAAGAAGGCTAGTGCAGTTCCGCCACATACCACTTTTTTTCCTCAACTGAACTTGGAAGGCAGTTGCCGGGATTCCATCGTCTTTATGAGGCACTTTCCAAACAACTTTCAATTGATCACACTGAATTTCTGTGACGTCAATCAGTGGCCGCTTAACTGAAAATTCTTTTAGCAAGGGAATATAAAAATCAAACACAAAGCGCCTAAAGGAGGAGAGTGGGTTATGTTCTCACAATCCCAGCCTCTGTACCCTTCATTACAAAGTCCTATCCACTTTTTCCATTTGATAGCTTTATAATTACGTTTCCTCTTATTTTGCAGTGACAGATGATGTGCATATTATGCAATCAAATGAATCTGCATCTTTGTGACCAATATAGTTTTATGAGTCGTGATTCAGCAAATTAAAGTAATCCCAGACAATTAAGTTTGTGAGGCCATTGCCGTAAGGCATGGCAGCTCTTATTTAGATCACTATGCACACGACGCTTTGATTAAGAGACTACCCTCACCCTTGCAATCGATAAAAGCGATTGTCGATAATAATAGATAAAAATCAATAAAATATGAATAGTTGCACAACAAGGGTCCAAACCTCCATAAAAAAGTGATTGATAATTGCTGATTTTTGGTTACTTACACCAACTTTATCGAATTTATCGGCACTTATTTTCTTATTATTTTTACGAAAAAATACAAATGGGAATTTATGACAATTACTGATCCATATAAAGCATTGTTAGATCGATGAACTATATTTCCTTTGCACTAACTAGTAATAGTTCTGGCACTAAAGATGCCCCGGCTTTGTTCGTATTATGGAGTGAAACTTTGTCCAGGGAATGATTGTTTATTTTTGAAACCTATTTTTGTTATCTGACAGGCTTGGTTATTTGAAGAAATCTGGAAAGTGCAAGCTGACAGGTTTTATATCATCTTGTGGTTTTGAAGGGTTATCCTTTCTTCGACAACTGAACAAAGATCATAAATATAGGTCCATTTCTCTTGAATGAGAACTGCCCAAGTAAAATGTTTATTATGAGATGAGGCGGGAGGGAACGGGGGGGCAAAAGTATTTTCGTGAGGCCGTGATCCGGTTTTTTTTGTGATCTGTGAATCGTGATTTGATAAAAAAAACTGTTACGTGAAACGTGATTGAAGTGTATTCCGTGAGGCGTGAAATGCAGAAGTCCTTGGCTGTGAATCGTGAATAGATAAGAAATAAATCGTGAATGTCTAAAGTTGAGTTCGTAGCTGAATTTCATGGCATTGTGATCAGATTTTTTCCGTGACCTTAGTGAAGTTTCGTGATTCGTGAAATCGAAAATTTAATATCGTGACTTCGTGACAGGACCCCCCCCCCCCTCCCTC
>JAEMWC010001508.1:82500-140000 GCA_016490735.1 Pachyseris speciosa
CCACCGTTCTTCATTAGCACTTTGAAGACAAAAGCAAGAATTGGCTAAGTCTGCAAATTTATTCGTCAAGATTTCTTCGCGTTGATCCACTATATAAACAGCATAACCAAACTACATTTGCACCACTTCAAGCCAGAACGAGAGAAGTATGCAACGGGCCAGAAAACCTTGCCGGCAGCTAAACAGCGAAACAATAAAGAGCGCAGCACTTTGTTATCTGACGCCAGTTATCAGTGGAAAGTGTAGCATAATCAGCGCTAAATGTGCAGGGCCTTGCCAAGGGCGTGGGCATCTATTTGCACCAAACGGGATTCTTGCGACAGTGCTATTTCAGGTTAGGTTTACTTTCGACGTACTGGTTTCAGAGGAAAGTTTAAGAACGCGGTCAGTTTCAACATTTGACGCATTTAAACTCTATTTTATTTCAGGTATTCAGAACGTGTGAATGATATATGAAATGAATCATATATGAACTGCGGAAATGAAATCAAATGAAGAATGATCCTCGCAGTTGTGAACGCAATTAATGCAATTGCGAAAAGAAGCCTGAAAAAAAATTCAGGACTTCAACGGGGTTTGAACCCGTGACCTCGCGATTACCGGTGCGATGCTCTAACCAACTGAGCTATGAAGCCACTGACGTTGGGAGCAGGTCAATTGTGGGTTCATATGTTCCCGTGAAAGAAATGAGTGTGAATGATATATGAAATGAATCATATATGAACTGCGGAAATGAAATCAAATGAAGAATGATCCTCGCAGTTGTGAACGCAATTAATGCAATTGCGAAAAGAAGCCTGAAAAAAATTCAGGACTTCAACGGGGTTTGAACCCGTGACCTCGCGATTACCGGTGCGATGCTCTAACCAACTGAGCTATGAAGCCACTGACGTTGGGAGCAGGTCAATTGTGGGTTCATATGTTCCCGTGAAAGAAATGAGTGTGAATGATATATGAAATGAATCATATATGAACTGCGGAAATGAAATCAAATGAAGAATGATCCTCGCAGTTGTGAACGCAATTAATGCAATTGCGAAAAGAAGCCTGAAAAAAATTCAGGACTTCAACGGGGTTTGAACCCGTGACCTCGCGATTACATTAATGCGATTGCATTAATTGCGTTCACAACTGCGAGGATCATTCTTCATTTGATTTCATTTCCGCAGTTCATATATGATTCATTTCATATATCATTCACACTCATTTCTTTCACGGGAACATATGAACCCACAATTGACCTGCTCCCAACGTCAGTGGCTTCATAGCTCAGTTGGTTAGAGCATCGCACCGGTAATCGCGAGGTCAAGGGTTAAAACCCCGTTGAAGTCCTGAATTTTTTTCAGGCTTCTTTTCGCAATTGCATTAATTGCGTTCACAACTGCGAGGATCATTCTTCATTTGATTTCATTTCCGCAGTTCATATATGATTCATTTCATATATCATTCACACTCATTTCTTTCACGGGAACATATGAACCCACAATTGACCTGCTCCCAACGTCAGTGGCTTCATAGCTCAGTTGGTTAGAGCATCGCACCGGTAATCGCGAGGTCAAGGGTTCAAACCCCGTTGAAGTCCTGAATTTTTTTCAGGCTTCTTTTCGCAATTGCATTAATTGCGTTCACAACTGCGAGGATCATTCTTCATTTGATTTCATTTCCGCAGTTCATATATGATTCATTTCATATATCATTCACACTCATTTCTTTCACGGGAACATATGAACCCACAATTGACCTGCTCCCAACGTCAGTGGCTTCATAGCTCAGTTGGTTAGAGCATCGCACCGGTAATCGCGAGGTCACGGGTTCAAACCCCGTTGAAGTCCTGAATTTTTTTCAGGCTTCTTTTCGCAATTGCATTAATTGCGTTCACAACTGCGAGGATCATTCTTCATTTGTATTCAGAACGTGGCGTTTTTCTTCAGCGCTATTTCAACCCAAGAAAACAAAAGTGGTTGCATAACGGAAGATACTGATGATGAAAGCAGTTCGGGCGATGAAATACCCAGTTCCATAACTCAACAATGGCTCGAAGGCAGCTTGACAAATATCAACAAATCGCTCTGCCCCGCAATCTCGTACTGGGTCGCATTGACAACGACTAACGGAGCCCCTGCCAGCCCTATTTCAGTACACAAGGCTCTGCTGAATTGCGGACTGGATGTCACAGCGACTCAGGTAACGACGTTACTTTCTTCAGTTATAATTTTTCTCGAATGGATTACCAATTCTGGCATAATCCAAGCCCTCTCTCAGCCAAACAAATACAGTCAACTCTCTCGTAAGCGGACACCCTCGGGAATTGGAGAAGTGCTCGTTAGTAGAGCTGTCCGCTTACGAGAATTATTCCCATAGCGGTCGCTTACGTGAAAGTTAATTAGCGGGCGTTAATTACATGTTTTAATTGGGTAGCCAAAAATAGCCACAAACTGAAACTCTTTATTGATATCAAATGTTAAAAGTCGAAAATAAAAAAAAAGAAGAAATATTCAGTATACATTGTACATTGTTTTTACGTCGGACAGTTGTTGTTGTTGTTTTTGTTTTTGTTTTTTTTTGTTTTCGTTTGACAGCTTTCTTTCCCGCGGACAAATGGAGAGTTGACAAAACCCATCTCCACTGTTTTGTTGCTCTGACAAAGGTCATAGAGTATTTTTTGTGGATTAATTGCAAATTATAGGCAACTTTCATTGCCAAGTGTCAATTTTTCTACATGGAGTGTCCGCTTACGGGAATATGTAAATACAGAGTTTGACTGGGAGGTAAAAAGGGGAATTGAAAAAGGTGTCCGTAAGTAGAGCGGTCCGCTCACGAGAGTGTCCGTTAGCGGAGAGTTGACTGTAGTCGAAACTAGAGGGACATAAAAGAATAATATCCACGGTTCCCTTGTGTGTCTTTTGAAAGCACACACAGTTTAGCGTCATTTCTCTCCAAAGTGGCCACTAACGATCTCCTATACTGAATTTAATGCCTTTCAGGTTCAATTCCAAGAGGGTGCGGACTCTCCGGCCACAAGCGAACTCTACAAAGTGCTAAAGGATCACAAAAATCCTTTCGTGAAAGACCTTGTAAGATCCTCGTACAAACACTGCTACGAAGAAGAAGTTAGGAAGGTGGTTGGTGATGATGTGTTCGGTACCCAAGAACTGGACGATTGCGGCAGTGAAAACGTGGTGCGAGTGACCCTGGTTAATCAGAAATTTCACGCATCTTTACTGAGTGCAATCGAACGTCTGACCGTGGCTAAGCTACAACTGGACAAATTCGGCTTCGCGAACGACATGGCAACGTCCCAAGCGTCCACCAGCCAGCTTTCTTGCGACGAAGAAAAGATGCTCTCCAATAAACTTGCCATCCTCGTTAACGATATAGCGATTGCTATGGGAAAGCTTGACTATGGTACTTACAGGGGAAAGATCTATAAGAGAGACGCCAGGTCCATGTTCACTTTCTCATACAAGTGCGAGGCAAGGGTTTTTGTGAACACCCTGGCCACCAACGAACGCTTTAAGTCGAGGATACTTCCGCAGATGAAGAGAGTCATCGAGCTGTTATCGGATCCTTACTGTGAGCTGATTCGACCATTGACTGTCGATTACGATCTCATTGAAGTGAGCAGAGGCGTTTGCTGGTCATTGAAGAAAGGGAAATTCGTGGAGGATGCCATCGAAGAACACCAAATTGGTAAAGTGTCACCTCGAGCATTCTGCCCGTACGAGCCAAACCAAGTACCAGACGCAAAATACTTTCGCGAGATTTTGGAGAACAGTCTCAGTCCAGACGACGTACGCAGATTCTGCGAAGACTTCCTCAAGCTGCTCAACTACAACAAGAAAAAGCACAAGGACAAGGTGCCGTGCCTGGTCGGAGACGCGAACAGCGGTAAGACTAGCTTATTTTTCCCGATCCTCAGCCTCGTACATCACGGGAACGTAGCCACGGTTACCAAACAGCGCGCTTTTAACAAGTCGATGATCACACCGTTCACGGAGGTGATATTCCTGGATGAGGCTACGGAGTCAACCCTCGAGATAGACGACTGGAAGACGTTGACACAGGGTGGTTATTCTGCCCACGACGTAAAGTATCAGAGGGCAAAGTCGTTCATAAATCGCTGTCCCATGTTGATAACGAGTCAGAGAAGGTTCCACTTTGGACCGTCCGATCAACCAGCGATGGAGAGAAGACTAAGGACATACCAGTTCAAGAGTTTGGCGAACCCCGGAAGGAGTGCTTCCACTTGGTTGAAAAAGCACCCCATGGATTGTCTGGTCTGGGCCACAGCAAAGGCCAGGGAGGCACGACATCGTGCGCCCGACGACGAAGAAGAAACGGAAACAGAAACGGAAACGGACGAGGAGCGATCGTTTTACGAAGACGGCATCTTGCGGCAGAGCGAGAAAGAAGCACTACAAGCACTGTCACTGGATGAGGGCATGGCAGAAAACACCGAGCCAGCTGCCGCAGAAGGCCAACGCTCTCAAGACGCCACGGAAGTTTCCGACAGCCAATCAGATGCCAGCCAGGCGGGCGACGTCATGCTGTCCTTGGAAGAACATCTCAGGGGGCTGCAACCGGAGACCCTTCGTCACAGGCAAGTGATGCATATGATTCAGGCGGAGAGGACCAAGAGGAGCGGAGCGGAGACGTTGAAAAGGGAACAGCACGAACGGCGCAAAATCCTGCTAAGGAACAAGGGTGTGTCGACCCAGAACGCGGAACTCGTCTCTTCGGATCCCGAAGAACCGATCCCTAGTCCAGTCGCGAGGGACCTTCAGCAGTATCAGCAGGCGCAGAAGGCAGCCCAACAACAGGCACGTCGAGAAGCTGCTAGCAAAGCATTCGAGGGCGCTTGGCTCCGGGCCACGGAAAAGGAACTCAAGGAGTGCTGCGACCGATTCCAAGCGAGCACCGACCCTACGATTCGCACCAACATGAAGACCTGTATACGAGCGCTGTCGGAAAAACTGAAAGATCATCACATGTCGCTGGGCACTTATGGTACCGCTGAAGCCTTGGCCGAGCGGAAGCGCGTCTGCTCGGCACTGGGTCTGTTGAGCGTAAAACAGCATCACCTGGTCACGAGTGTTTCGGAGAGGCTGCCGGTACTCAAGGTTCAAAGCACGCAAAGTTCTGGAGGAGGGGATGCGGACGACGAGGACGACGACACAATCTTCGTCACTCCCGTCCCAAGCACTCGTACTCCGCCGATGCGTGAGAGAGGCGACTGCGAAATCTCTGACGAACTGCTCCGGGCAAGCTGCAGCGCGAAACGGAAGAGAACCTCCGGTAGTCAGCGCATAAGCAAGGCGCCCAGGAACACTATTACCAATTATTTCTCTAGCGCAAGTCAAAAGTAGATTGAAGCAAAACGACGAAAGACAACGCGCGTTTTTCGAGTCCAAAGCAAGCAAAATTAAAGCTGTCCACGTTATCGCGGTAGATTTATTGATGCGATCTAGTCAAAAGGAGTTAAACGAAAGGAAACGACATTCAACCAGAGAGTCGTACGAGGGCAATGTTGTTTTATTGTTTGACCTCACGCGAGTACATGATGTAATTCTGATTGCTTGTCGATAGATTAAAGAAATGAAGTGCAAAGACGACTGGCATTTTTATTATTTCGTCATTGTCTATTTGTTTGAGTGGAGGGTGGGGGTCGGGTTACGCCGCAAATCGTTTTAATTCATCGAGCTGCTAGTCTTTAGCCTTGAGCTTCAATTCTGCCCTTTTCTTCAAAGAATCTGCCACGACAAGCCAAAAAAGCAAATAAACAAACAAACAAAGAGGGCCGTGGTAAATGACTTTGACGATAGCATCACTTCTGAACTTAATCAACAAGTTCGATCCATCTCGGTTGTTCTTTTGACTAATTCTTGAGAAACGAGTGCCATTGAGTGGGTCGTAAAACAGCCTTGTTTAGATTGTCGGTACGTTTACGCCGCAAATCGTTTTAATTCATCGAACTGCTAGTCTTTAGCCTTGAGCTTCAGTTCTGCCCTTTTCTTCAAAGAATCTGCCATTCTTCCTTCCCGAAAGTTGTAGTCGGGATCTCTCAAAATAGCGGTCCATTGTCCAAATCCGTGCTTATCGATCCCCTTCTTTAGAAACTCGTCTTCGTCCGCCGTAAATTTCAACAGCCGACGATGGCTTCTTAAGATTCGCAATCGGTTTGTCGGTGGGGCATCCCTCTGAGGGGGGGCGCTTTTTGATTCTGTGCTTTCGGTCGGTGCTGCAAGGCTCAAAGTTGAATGGCTAAACCTCTTGTTGACCTCCTCGGCCACCTCAGAGCCTTTGGTACCTTGCAGCTTTTGCAGACACTCGTGAGCCCTCACAGCAACTTCGCGCGACCTTTGCTTTTGATAGTGAACTTTGGCGACGGCCGAGCTGTGTTTCTGATCCTCCGACAAAATGCTCTGCTCTTTGCTGGTGAGCTGATTGAGGCTTTGCGTTTCGACGATTTGACGATAGCGCGTCGGGTGAACGTACTTTCCGATTGCGTCAAACACTAGTTTACTCATGACGTCGCCCAGCTTGCCGTGTTGGCCTCCGTTTCTCGTGACAGGAACGAACTCGCACTGGGGTTTTAGCAATGGCCTCACGAAATTGATGTAACTGTCGAGCACCTGCACGCTTGCATCGGTCAGAATCAAGGAGTCAAACCCGTATTTGCTGGCAGTCTTGAACTTTTTCTGGTCAATAAATCCCCCGTTCTCGTTCGCTGCCCTAACCATGTCGACTGTCAAGTACTGATAAGTCATGGGGCGCGACCCCTTCACTTTGATGAACAAGTACATCGACACAAATCTCGTGGCAAATGTCAAGTCGGACGGGTTCACTTGGCCCGGATTGCTCTTGCACGTCTTTACGACGCTTTCGTAACGCGGCAAGTGAAATGTCACCACTTGCAGCAATTCCTCCATTGTCGCCCAGTGGCCTCGAGCTTCCAGCGTGTCGATGTCCAGTTCTCGGGTCCACTGCAATCTCATCATTTTTGCCACCGTCTTTCGAGCTCTCTTGAGGTACAACTCAGTAGCAGATAGGTTTCGCAGAACTGCGTAGGATGCCCCATTGATTTTTCTAAAGTCCATTAGTTCGCGTCTATGTAGCCCAATCGCCCACCATGTCCGAGTTTGCACTCGTCTTGCAAGTAGTCTACGAATTTGAACAAGAGATTTGGCGAGCACAGACTGTAGTCTATCACTTCAAACGTCAATTCTTCCTCGTCTTCGCAACAAAATTTCAGAAATTTAAAGCTTCTCTTCACTATCTGTTGAGCTGTGCGATCTTTCTTGCAACCCCCACCACTACCAGTCAACCAGTTCGCGAATGCTTCGCCAATTTGACCAGAGACTGAAAATGAAGGTACAACAACGACACCGTGTTTTGGCGTTCGGCTTGATTCACAGTCATCTGTAGTGGTCTTTGACGACCTAGTGTCAAGCACCTGCGATGAATGTCGAAGTTCTGTCAGTTCGGGTTTTTCGTCAAAATAAAAGAACCAGCTGTGCTTAGAATTGACGTGTTTCCTGCATCCACGCTGACTTTGAAATCCTTCGTGTTCGCATACCTGAATTGGACAATGATACAAGCTGTCCGTATCTTCTTTTTCTAAGTGAAGCCGTTTTGGTTTGGGCGATGCGCCATCAATCGTAGACCAGTCGACTTTGACCTTCTTGTTCATTCTTGGAAAAGAAGAACTGATTCAGCCAACAGAATTCTGTTTGCACCGCTTAGCAAAAACCGACCAAACAATCACACCCATTGGCAAACAATAGAGCCATCATTTAATTTGGAGCTTGTCGGCACTTGTCCCTACTTGCCCAAGCTTATTACCATTGTACTTAAATTCATAGCAGGGAGTTACATCCCAAATGGGTTCGGCCTTGCCCGGGCAAGCCTGTGCATACCTACAACAATGGTTGCATTGTGCGAGTTGAAATTTACTGAGGTATGCCTCTGCTTGCCATTCTTCATTATTCTTGGGTTAATTTACAAACCCAAGTTGGCATTAGTATGGCGTTGGTGTGATGGTCTTCGACCTTACCTTGCCCGGACAAGTCAAGAAGCGCCTCGAAAAGTCTGTTAGAATCTGCTATTGACTCTGTTTCGTGTTGAGTCAAGCTTAAAAGACTACAACAAACGCTTCGCCGTGCAATTAAAAAGCGACAAAAACGTGGATGGCAAGAAAAGAAGAATGGTTCTGTTGAAGAACATGTACAAAGGAACTGTCATTTTCTTAATAGGAACCATTTTACATCAATGGGAACTAATTGTTAGAAACAAATTGTTCCGCGTGACAATAAAAAGGAACATTTCAGTCAAAACGGAACTCGCGAACGAGAACAATTGTTCCTCAAATGAATAAAACGGACCAAAATGATAAAAAGAGGAACAATACCAATGGGAACATTTGTTCCTCAGCGACTCATTTCGGAACAAAAGGTTCCTTTCAATGTTCGAAATTCGGAACAAAAGATTCCTTTTTTAGCTCTAAATGAACACCTTGTTCCTATTTTTCACAACATTTTGTTCCTTTTCATACTATAGGACCACTCCAAATGGGAACAATCGTCCCATCATGGGAACGTTCCCTAAGCAAAAATGAGAACAGCACCAAAAAACTAAAAGTCAATTTAAAAGCCAGTTAAGGGATGAAGAAAACATGCCAAAGCCTCTTAAGAATCTCAATGCTGAATAAAAACAACGGCCAAAATTGGGTTGACAAAATTCTGCTAAGACATGTAAGAACATGAAAGTAAACATTTAGGGAAACGTAAAAAGATCGTTTCCCAAACTTCCTTCTTCCTTTTAAGCGTACTTACAGGAAAACTAAACGGACATTAAAAATAGATGTTTCCGTCAAATCCGACTTTTCCACACTCATAACAAATCAAGAACTGAACATCTAAAACATCTGACTTAAACTTTTCACGCCAAACAGCAACTCAAGTTTCGTGTCTCAGAGAAATCCGAGAAATCCGTCTTTTCCGTATGCGCTGAAAAGATGTTTGACATAAAACAAAAGTTGTATCAAGACTTGACTGCTGGTTGAATTCATTGGAGTAAACACAACTAGACCTCTAAAAACATTTGACTTTAACTTTTCATTTCAACAAGTAACTCAAGTTTCATGTCTCCGAGAAATCCGAGAAATTCGTCTTTTCCGTATGCGCTGAAAAGATGATTGACATAAAACAAAAATTGTATCAAGACTTGACTGCTGGTGGAATTCATAGAGTGAATACAACTGAACGTCTAAAACATCTGACTTAAACTTTTCATCCCGACAAGTAACTCAAGTGTAATGTCTCCGAGAAATCCATCTTTTCCGTATGTGCTGAAAAGATGTTTGACATATAACAAAAATTGTATCAAGACTTGACTGCTGGTGGAATTCATAGAGTCAACACAACTGAACATCTAAAACATATGACATGAACTTTTCATCCCAACAAGTAACTCAAGTGTAATGTCTCCGAGAAATCCGAGAAGCGGACCACAATCAGAATGGACTAGAAAGGACATCACACGAGAATTTAAGAAACAAGGACTGAACATTTCTATAAGCACAAACCTAAAAATCTGCAACTTCCTCGATGTCACCCTAAACCTCACGGATGGAACCTACTATCCATACAGAAGGCCCAACAACGAAACTCTCTACATCGACAGCAATTCCAACCATCCGCCTACAATAATAAAACACCTACTAGCAGCCATCGGCCGACGAATCTCCGACATTTCCTCAAGCAAAGAACTCTTCAAAAAAGCCAAACCACACTACGAAAGTGTACTCAAACAAAGTGGACACGACGAAAAATTAATGTACACTGAAATCAAGAAACCTGCAACTGACACCGCACAGAGCAGCCGCAAGAACAGACAAAGAAACATAATTTGGTTCAAGGCATCCGACCGGTAATCTGGAGACCCAGGTTCGTTTCCTGGTTGAGCCACATTTTTTTACTTAATTACTTAGTTGTGTTGATTTCTGTTCCCAAATTAACCTTGTCTATATATATATATATATATATATATATATATATATATATATATATATATATATATATATATATTTATATTTATTTTGCATTGAATTGCACCAGCAGTCAAGTCTTGATACAAGTTTAGTTTTATGTCAAACAATTTTTCAGCGCATACGGAAAAGACGGATTTCTTAGATTTCTCGGAGACTTTACACTTGAGCTTCTTGTTGGGATGAAAAGTTTAAGTCAGATGTTTTAGATGTTCAGTTGTGTTGACTCTCTGAATTCCACCAGCAGTCAAGTATTCATACAAGTTTTGTTTTATGTCAAACATCTTGTCAGCACATGCGGAAAAGACGGGTCTCTCTGATTTTTTTGGAGACATGAAACTTGAGCTTCTTGTTGGGATGAAAAGTTCACGTCAGATGTTTTAGATGTTCAATTGAGTTCACTCAGTGAATTCCACCGGCAGTCAAGTCTTGATGCAAGTTTTGTTTTATGTCAAACATCTTTTCAGGACACAAAGGAAAAGGCGGGTTTCTCGAATTTCTTGGAGACATGAAACTCGAGTTACAGTCAAGTCTTGATACAAGTTTTCTTTTATGTCAAACATCTATTTAGGACATACGGAAAAGACGGATTACTGGGAGACATGAAACTTGAGTTATTTGTTGGGATGAAACGTTTAAGCCAGATGTTTTATATGTTCAGATGTTTATTTTATGAGTGTGGAAAAGGTGGATTTTACGGAGTTTCCGAAGACATGAATTTTTGAAGTTTAAATCTTGCAGAAATGACTGACTGCTGATTGAATTCATAAAGATATCGAACTCAACTTCAGTAATGTTTTGGGATGAATGGTTTAACTCAGATGTTTTGGATGTTGATTTTTACTAGTGCCGCAAACGAGGATTTCATGGATTTTTCGGGGACATGAACTGTTTAGCGTTTTCGACTTTTGTAAAAAAGTCAAGCCTTCTGCAGACATGTAGGAACTTCCCAGCTAGACAAAAGAAATACTGCTTTTGCTTGCATGGATGCCGTGTTCATTGAAAAACAAACAGGCGTGACAGCTATTGTTTTACAACTATCGTGCCGACCAATAATCGATCACAGAATTACTCTGTTTGAGATAGCAGGCATATTTAATCTCAGTTTTACGCTGCAAAAGGCAGCCACGACAAGCCAAAAAAGCAAATAAACAAACAAACAAAGAGGGCCGTGGTAAATGACTTTGACGATAGCATCACTTCTGAACTTAATCAACAAGTTCGATCCATCTCGGTTGTTCTTTTGACTAATTCTTGAGAAACGAGTGCCATTGAGTGGGTCGTAAAACAGCCTTGTTTAGATTGTCGGTACGTTTACGCCGCAAATCGTTTTAATTCATCGAACTGCTAGTCTTTAGCCTTGAGCTTCAGTTCTGCCCTTTTCTTCAAAGAATCTGCCATTCTTCCTTCCCGAAAGTTGTAGTCGGGATCTCTCAAAATAGCAGTCCATTGTCCAAATCCGTACTTATCGATCCCCTTCTTTAGAAACTCGTCTTCGTCCGCCGTAAATTTCAACAGCCGACGATGGTTTCTTTGGATTCGCAATCGATTTGTCGGCGTGGCATCCCTCTGAGGGGCACGCTTTTCGTTTCTGTGCTTTCAGTCAGTGCTGCAAGACTCAAAGTTGAATTGCTAAACCTCTTGTTGACCTCCTCGTCCACCTCAGAGCCTTTGGCACCTTGTAGCTTTTGCAGACACTCGTGAGCCTTCACAGCAACTTCGCGCGACCTTTGCTTTTGATAGTGAACTCTGGCGACGGCTGAGCTGTGTTTCTGATCTTCCGACAAAATGCTTTGCTCTTTGCTAGTGAGCTGATTGAGGCTTTGCGTTTCGACAATTTCACGATAGCGCGTCGGGTGAATGTACTTTCCGATTGCGTCAAACACTAGTTTACTCATGACGTCGCCCAGCTTGCCGTGTTGGCCTCCATTTCTCGTGACCAGAACGAACTCACACTGGGGTTTTAGCAATGGCCTCACGAAACTGATATAACTGTCGAGCACCCGCATGCTTGCATCGGTCAGAATCAAGGAGTCAAATTCGTATTTGCTGGCAGTCTTGAACTTTTTCTGGTCAATAATTCCCCCGTTCTCGTTCGCTGCCCTAACGATGTCGACTGTCAAGTGCTGATAAGTCATAGGGCGCGACCCCTTCACTTTGATAAACAAGTACATCGACACAAATCTCGTGGCAAATGTTAAGTCGGATGGGCTCACTTGACCTGGATTGCTCTTTCACGTCTTTACGACGTTTTCGTAACGCGGCAAGTGACATGTGCAAAGGAACTGTCATTTTCTTAATAGGAACCATTTTACATCAATGGGAACTAATTGTTAGGAACAAATTGTTCCGCGTGTCAATGAAAAGGAACATTTCATTCAAAACGGAACTCGTGAATGAGAACAATTGTTCCTCAAATGAATGAAACGGACCAAATTGATAAAAAGCGGAACAATACCAATGGGAACATTTGTTCCTCAGCGACTCATTTCCGAACAAAAGGTTCCTTTCAATGTTTAAAATTCGGAACAAAAGATTCCTTTTTAACTCGAAATGAACACTTGGTTCCTATTTCTCAAAACAATTTGTTCCTTTTCATACTATAGGACCACTCCAAATAGGAACAATCGTCCCATCATGGGAACGTTCCTTGAGCAAAAATGAGAACAGCACCAAAAATCTAAAAGTCAATTTAAAAGCCAGTTACGGGATGAAGAAAACATGCCAAAGCCTCTTAAGAATCTTAAGAAGAAGAAGCAGAAGACAAACTAAACACGCAAACGCAAGCATAAGTGAACAAGGGTTAGAACTATCTCCGCCCTATGTCCTTAAACATGTGAGTCCGTAAAGTTTCCAACAGATACTGGTCTTCCCTCGGTTTTACACGCCCGATCCAAGGTCTTCGTAGCGTCTTGGGAAGAAGTAGATTCGACGATTGTTGTGATCATTCGAAAGGTATCGACTTGCTATTGATTTGAACGTTAAATCTTTGCATTTTCAAGTGCTCAAAAGTGTCGATTTTTGGCAAGCTAGAGTTAATTTGATGGGAAGTTGACCTTTTTATGCAATGATTTCGTACTGTTTTACACAAATAATTATGCACAGCTTTAGACGAGCGTGCCGTGTGTTTATTCACGAAGACTCTTTCATGTATTATTACGATCCCTGAAAAATGTTTAATGAAAAGAATTTTTTTTTCCCCAGGTTGATATGTTCGTTTCTTTTCTTTCGCAACAGTAGCCACATGCACTCCTGACGTGCCTATTTTTTCTAATTTCATCTTCTCCGTTCCTTCGGCACCAGTTGATGCGTGTGAGAGACGTAAGCTAGGAAGTTGTCAACTTTGCATTCAAGTTGTGCTAGTTGCTTATGTCTATTCTCGAGCAATTAAACTTAATTTTTGCCCGGCACTCGTAGCCAAGAGCGAGATTTCTGATGGAAGGACTTCTTTGAAAGCGAACGTAAGAAAATGATTTCTTCTGGCCGAAAAGTCCAAAGGGACTTCACGGGTCTCGGATTGTGCTCAATATTCGGGTGACTCAAACTACATGTCTCTACAATAACAAGTGTCCATCACTAGCCACATGTTAACAAATACACACGAAGGTCCGAAGATTAACATTCCGTTTACGTCTTTGGGAGCGTTTACGTATTAACAAAAGGTCGAGAACAACGCTCAGTTACATCGCCACCTCAGAGAACGCTCCACAAAAGCCGATCGTACACCACCGGGATGAGAATTTAATGGGATCTGTTGTCGTTTATAAGGTAATCCGAGGGTAACGGAAATTGAATGTTCCCTGACGAAAACATTAGGAAACCAATTCTTTTCATGAAAGCCCCTCATATTCAAAAAGCCCCTTATTTTACTGAGTTATGGGAAAAGTTATTTTCTTTCCCTGAATTGAGTACCGAAAGTTGAAAAAACTGCCACACGTACCTGCATCAGAGCCTCGAACGGAAAGCACCAGTAAAGGAACAGCAAATTCCAACTCAGCCTATAACGTAATTGTCCAATGAAGAAAGGAACTGTCTGCAAAATGAGGGAAAAAGCACCTCTCAGTTAAATTGTTTTACACATAATAAAAGCACCTTACCAAAAGGCTTGTTAAAAATTAATTAGTTGGCTTCGAAAAACATCACATCTCGGCTGGTGTTTGGCCTGGTTTTCTAAGAAGTACATGTAGAAAAGAGGGCTTGAAATAATAATCGATGTAGAAATCATACATACCTGTTCAACCAACTGTTAAGTTTGTGAAAGAACCGAAATCCGAGGTCAAATCATCTGGGTTCAGTATCGGGAAAAAGAAATACATAGATGCCTCTCGCAAGGAACTCCACTTGATGCTGTTGACGCATCAATTTATAATATGGTCTCCATCTGTTGCAGACGAATAACAGAATAAAAAATATAATATTAGCTCCTGTTTTTTAATTCAAACAGCTATAAGTAACACTATTAAACAGCGTCCACCGAGGCTATGCAGTGGTATATAAGCCCGGGGGGGCTACTAAAACACATCTAATACGGGGAGGCCCCGCCCCGAGGTCCGACCCCTCAATCTTTCATATACCATTTTTGACAGAAAAGGTACCCGTTTCGTATACCTTCCATGATGGCAGAATTCCCGACCCTTCCGTATACTTCGACTCGTAAAATCCTTACCCTTTCATATACCTGAGGCGTGAAAAAGATACCCCTTTTGGGCGGAGCCTCCCCGTATAGGCCATTATAGGGAGTGCCACCCCCCCCCCCCCCCTTGGGTATATAAGCACACTGTGCTAAAAAAAAAAATACTGTTTTCACCACGTGTAGAGTGGAGAGTAATAAAAATGGCATATGCGAAAGACATGGATATCTTCGTAAGGAATTTCATCCGATGTTATTGACGCATCAGTTTACAATATGGTATCATCTGTTGCAACGAATAACAGAATAAATGAAAGAGCTCACGTTTTGTTCCCTAAAGCTCTCGTTTTGTAATTCAACCACCTAGAACTAGCATATACCAGGCAGCCTCAACGGAGACTTTTGGCATTGGCGAACACACACTGTGAAAACAAGGTTTCGCTACTTGTAGAGCACTGAGTGTAATAAAATTTGTGCCAAATAAGATCTTGAGGTGTATGACATATGCCATTTCAAATTCATTATCCTCTGCTAGAAACGCAATTTAACATTTGGGTGAGGCCAAATTATTTGACAAATGAAGATGGCCTTTTTAATGCTTATTTCTGGTGCACTGACCAACCAAATTGACTTGGTGCGTTCTACATAGAACTATTCGTTAGCTTCTCTGCTCATTGATTACTGATTACTGCAACTTTAACTCGTGGAGACCTTTCACTGCATCTAATTTCCCTTTGCGTTTCTGACCTAATCTAATTTAATGTCATTTGTAAATAATTTTCATTTTCGAAATGAGTCCTCTCGATGAGTACTCTTAGGGTCAACTTTGCCGGTAAACTATGTCAATAAAAATAAATAAATAAATAAATAAATAAATAAATAAACTGACGGATTGATTGTTAGTTAATCTATAATTAATCCACTCATTCCATTGTTATTTGAAACAGATATTCAAGTAACCAATCAATGAATCCTTATCAGACTGACTGCTGGTCGGTTCTAAAAAAGAATGTTAAAATTGGCTTCAGGGTCTTTAACCTCACCTAACATTGATCTTCCCAGAAAAGTCGAGTGAAGAGCTAAATAGTTAATCAACTAAGTAATTTGCTGAAAACTAAAATTCGATCGCGCTCGAGTGATTTCCGGTGATATTCCGCGCTTCTTCGGTACTCCCAAAGAAGAATTAGACAAGAATTTTCGTAAACGGGTTATACATCACATCTGGATATATTTTTTTCGACTTTTCAAACGTTTCATAGTGTCTGCAAAACTCCGTGAATCTTTTTTGCGCTATTATATCACAACTATAATCTGCTTTTTTTCTTTCGAATGATGAAAGGCGTGGAGATCAATGAGCTACAAAATCAGCTATACTTGCTGTGAAGTTTCGTAATTGTAACAATCAAACAACAACTGCACTAACTCTGTATTGCTCCTCCCTTACAGCAAGATATGTCACGCAACCCAGAAGGGATCAGTCATTCAAAGTTCTTCCACTGAGAAAAGTCGGCATGCTGTTTTCAGTAAGCTCTAGGAGCTAGATCAAGAACTGGTTTGCACGAATAAACTAAACAGGCATATTCTTCAATTGAATAGAAGTATAGAGCTGAATGTATATTAATTACTTTGTTACCATCAGAAAGTATTTAATTACCCCTAGAAAATAGGAACCTTTTGAGAAAAATGACAGAAATCTCCAAACAAATATTTGAGTGACTTCAAAAAATTACAGTTCAGTCAAAGAGAATCGGCATCAAGATGACTGATGACTTACGAAAATAAAAGAAGGAAATAGTCAAACCTATATTGTTTACGAAGTATTTGGTGATGGGTTGGAAATTGATTTTATTTACAATCCTCTTTTGCTTTCCTCTTCGCATCTGCTTATCTTTTACTTTTCTCCTCACAGACTACAAAACATCAACACTACAAAGACCTTAATATCACCAGATTTTTGTGAAATGCAAGTGATAAATAAATGGGAGCCAACTGTAATCAAGGCTGCATATAGAGATGACCTGTTTCAAATTTTAAGTCAGTGTTGGTTTTTGTCCATTTGCCACCATTTTTACATGCAAGCTACAGCACATAAGCATAACAAAATATGCATACCAATTCCTCTTTCAATGCGCCCTCCCCAAAGGCCCCCCCCCCCCCCCCCCCCCACCTCAGGAGCATACTTATATCATTCACCTTTGCCATGCAAGTTAATAAAAAGGTGAGAGGGGGTGGGGTGGGTTGGAGGTGGCATATCAACTAGCAGAAAGCAGTAAAGAAAGAGGAAGAAAAGGAACAGTGATACTGTACTCTACTCCTGTGAGCAATGGATTGACTGTCTCACTGATGATTTCAGTGATATTACATGAAAACTGCACATGATTGAACTTCTAGCACATGGAGTAACCATACTCTGATCAATGCACTTGAAGTGTGACATTTGATTTGTGGTTTACTTATAAAATTGTTCATTATTGTAGGGTGTTTGTGGAGTAAAGACGGCAAGGGGGTTAATAACATTCTTCCTCTGAAAAGGTGGGGGGAGCTTTTATCAGAGGGGACTTTGCTGAGTGAAAGTGAAAGTGAAGTGAAGTGAAAGTGAACACCTTTATTTAAACAGGGTAGTCCCTTCGGGACATATATACAAAAGGCCTGCTATCAATGGGAGCCCTGAGTGGAGCCTTGATAGAGCATTTATGGAATGTATGTTTTTTTCAATTAAACCAGTTGTGTGGGAGAAAAAGTTTACAGTTTGTGAGCAAGTTTCCTACCTTCTAAGTTGCAGTTTAGTGAAATCTGAAGGGAAAAAAACAAAACATGAGTAGCTTGTTAATGCAAGAGTGACAGTTGGCCACTTGGGTAAACAAACTGTCTGATAGCAAAACCATAAACAAAAATTTTGGGCTTCTAATTATATTTATCTGGAAAAGAGTGAATATCTGAAGAAAGACAGACAAAAGCCCAAATATTCAATGTAGGGCCTATCATCCAGTCCTCAAATTCTTTCTAAAACATTACAGTCAAACCAGATGTTCTTTTAATGGCAGCCTTGCAAACTTCCTCCGCAACACTGGTAATTTGATTGACAGTTTGAGTGGAGCAAGTTGCAACCAGCGCAAGCAAGTCGCAACCTGCTTGAGCAAGTTGCTCAGTTCATTTCGTACCTCATGGTTATGACTTGTTGTGATTTTCAAGTGCTGCTGTAGTATTTTGAGGATAGATTTGCAAGTTTCTTCATTAAGGAGCCACTGACAGCAACTACAACAAGCTTCTCGATTGCGCGAAAAAAGCTATTCCAGTTCTTCAAGGCATAAACGATGAAGAAATAATAGTTTCATACAAAGATGTGTCATTGGAAACATTAATAAATATTGATTGAATTGCCTGATTTCTGAGTTGTAAGTACTAGGTTTACCAGGTAGTTATTTTACAGTGTTTTACAAATTCAGTGACGTCGGAAGTAGAACTGTTCATTCCTTCCAACCAGGCTTTCCCGGGAAAATACGTCCTGTGTTGAAGAATATTGACTACAGTTTGTGGCGATCATCCAACAACTTCTGCAATTTGTGTCTGTTTTATGCACCTATCAATGTTAGTCCCGAGGGGGGGGGGGGGGGGGATGCGGGATAGAGATGGGGACTTTGATCGGAAGAGCAAATTTTGTGTTAAACCTCCCCACCCTTGGGTAAAGTTTCTAGTTCACAGTTCCCTACTGTAGGGATTGAGATCCAAGTGGCTGGCCTATTAAATGCTTAAACAACACAAACACTCCAGTTTTAAAAATCTCAGTTTTTTTCTTTTAACAACAAGAATCAAAGAAAGAAACCGATGGTTTATAGTAACAATAGATTGGACAAATTTCCATTACCTTTATTTTCACCATCTTGTTTGTGTCTCACGGGTCTTTTGGGTATTTTCATGGTGGCAAGTCACTCGTATCCAGGCTCTGCTCTGTTGGTTTTCAAGAAGGCAGCTTTACCATGGCAAAGTCCAAGCTTAGGAAACGGTCTTTGATGAATGTTTCTTCAGTTTTCAAGTTTGATCAAACTTCCCCACCCTGGGGCCAACATTCGTCTTCAAAGTTAGTCAAGGCAGGAAATGACAATCAAAGTCCCCACCCCATCCCGTACCCCCCTTCCCCCCCTTGGGACTAACAATGATAGGTGCATTACACCAGACGACCACAAGGCAATTATTCATTCCCTTTTCTCAACTGAAGTAGTACGATTACAATGTATGTGGGCCATAAAAGCCACACAATTCGCAACTTACACATCAAATAAAATTTGAAACCGGCGTCAAAACAGTAGCGGATTGACGGTGCAGGTTGTAACTTGTTCCACTCAAACTGTCAGTCAAATTACCAATGTTGTGGCGGACGTTTGCAAGGTTGTCATCAAAAGAACATCTGGTTTGACTGTAACATTTTATAATCTCTGGCATTTATGAAAAAAGAAAAACACCTGCTTTGTACATAAACATATCTACCTTTCTGTCATATACATGTAAGGTATTAGCACAAATATGTATATTGGTCAGTTGGTATGGTACAAGCAGCATTAGGTAAACATGGGTATTCAGGCAAGTACTAGTGTGACTAGTTACCGGTACATTTATCAGCATGTTTTGTTGTTCTTACATTGTTATCTTGCCGACAACAAACAGAAATGACAGTTTCAAACCCTAGTACAACTATGATGCTACCTTAAATGTAGCCAAAACATCTTTAAGTATTCTCAGATGTGAGATTTTCAAAACCTCACGACCAACTGGAATATCTTTACATGGTTCCCAATGGTTTTGTTCAACATCAAAGGCTTTCAACCACTTTTCTTGTTCTACAGAGTCTTCGCTTTGAAAGCAACTCAGTACAAATATCTTCCCCTTCAAACAAACAGCACTAGCGTAGCACCGCCCATGTCTTGAACCAACAGGACTTGCTATGCCACTCCATAGTCTGGTGGCAGGATCATAAATTTCACAGAAATTGTCCTCTGTTAACACTCCCTGGCAGCCTCCAAATACATACACTTTTTGGTTAATGGCAGCACCCCCAGCATTTGCTCTTTTGTAACATGTTGAAGGAAGTCTCTCCCAGGTGTTGTTTGTTGGATCAAACCGATCAACAGTGTCCAGGGCAAGTTCACTATGGATACCTCCAATAGCATACAAATAGCTTCCATCAGCAACTGTACACACCCTTACCCTGGGTCTACTCAGAGGAGCTACTACCTGCCACAAATTTGTGTCAGGGTTGAACCTCTGCACAGTGCTAATCTGTTCATTGTTCTTGTCTCTTCCACCAAGAACATACAAGAAACCCTGAAGAGTGGCCACAGCTGCACCTTGAGTCACTATTTCAGGAACCTTTGCAGGAACCCAAAGATTAAGTGACGGTTCATAGCGTTCTGCTGCAATTCCATTGACACTCCCTCCAACAACATACAATTTTCCATAACAAGCACTCAAGGCATGATTGTAGCAGTTGTGTACTGATAGCATGGGAGCCAACTCATACCACTGGTTTTCAGAAGGAAGGTAACACAGTGATCTACTTTTACCACAGGCAACAATGGCACCTTCATGACTTGTCTGGCAATTTCTTGGCGCCTGCGAGGAAAAGCATTCTTCTGTACCATCAGAGGTGCAATTTATGGCATCTAGGACTAAGTCCATGCACTCTTTCTTGTCCTTTATAAGGCAATGTGGCAGGATAACTTTAGACAGATAGTTTCGTGGAACATAAATCAATCTTACGTGCTGAAGTAGGTCATACATGTATTTCTCACGACCGCTTTTTTCAACCCATCTTCTCACGACTTCGAACACTTCCTCCTCTCCTTTAACGATGACCTCGTCACTTGAAATCCACTCCTCCACTTGTTTGCAACTCAAATTCAGGAAATCTTCAGTTTGAGTTACAGCGGCAAAGTTTCCGAGAATAAAATCCCTCGCTCCTTTTCGTAGTTCCTCACAATGAAACCTGGTAGCAGAATAATAAGTCATGACAGCGTTTGAAAACGATATTGTCTGCAGAATGACATTGCCAGACAAAACTTTTAGGCTTGGAATCACAATGTAATCTGAAACTGCCATGAGATCATACGCATCGTGCTCGGTGATATCTACATGCCCCGTGTACAGATATTCCAACACTTTTTCCATCACAATTTTGCTTGTGTCCTCTAGCCGGATCACTCCTTCTTTCTTTTCTTTCATGTCGTTGTTAAGAGCGTTGTAAAAGAAAGGACTAGCTGCACATAACACGATTCTGTGAGCATTCAAGCGAGCTTGATCGTCACCGGAACCTACTTCAAGAATCACATCACAGAACTGTTCATTCATTCGCTGGATGTCGAGGCGCTTCATCATTTCCACGCAAAACGTTATCTCGTCAGTCTCCGTTATGGGTTCTGAAGACAGATCTACGGCCATGATAGAAAATTTAGCGACCGTTTTTAGCTAATAACAGTGTTGCTGCAACCCTTGCTGCAAATCACGAACAAGACGAGCCCTTGAAACATATGGTCAGCAAGATCACCACACCCACTCCCACCTTACTCCCACTTCCGGTAACTACCGGTACGGTAACTTGTTGGGAGTCTTGGAATTTTTTTTGTGGGGGTGTTGGGGAGGGGTGGTGGTATTCATAGTCGTTTAGCAGTACCAAAGCATTGGTTTGACTCGATTGATATGTCCCAAGCGCGCCGTGCAGCTGGACACTGTCGAAGCGAAATGATCATTATATCCTTAGCAGAAGCAAACTTGTGTGAGTCCTCTTCTTTAGGGACTATCTTATTACTGCCAAAGACTAAAAGACAATGATTCAGTTTTATGAGGATCTATAAGGAGTTGATTTCTGAAGGCCCAGTTACTAACAAGAACAACAACAACAGCTTTATTAATTTAATACTTCTTACAAAATGCTTGAGCCCGCGGGTGGCTTAGTAGCCGATTCGAGGCGGGTTCAAGAGAAAAAAGAGATAATTAATTCTGCATAAGTCTTAATTTAATTTATCAACGGCATTTGCCTGATCCTGAAGGTCAAAATTTAGTAGCATCTACGTAACACTGGGTGGAGCTGTGTTGTGGAACGCTCGGGGATTCATTGGTGTATATGCTAAATAGCAACGGTCCCAGAATACCAGACTGAACACAGTTTCCTTGTATTGTATTGGTGAGCTTATCCCGTGAGGTTATGTCCCAAGCGTATTTATAATATAAAGCATTCTTTCTTCATTTGAAATGACAACTAAGTCGTGTAAAATTAGTTGCTGCCATTTTGAGTTCATCCTCTCCAAGTGCTTCGATCGATTAGCATAAATTGAGCTAACAAGTTAGTAGTATCTCAGATGGATACTTCACAAATTAATGTGATCAAGTAAGCTGAAGCCACTCAAAAGGCACTAAGGCCACATGGTAGCGGGCATTACCCCTTAAATCTACCAAAGCAAAGATTGAGCCCAAGCATTAGCAGCCATGGACAGCTGTTTCGGCCTTGTTAGGCCTCATCAGCATGGCATAGCTAATGCTCAGGCTCAAGTACCCACATATCAATAAAACAAGCAATGAAAACGTAAAGCTTGTGGGATGTGGCTGGAGTGACAAGGATACTTCACAAATTAATGTGATCAAGTAAGCTGAAGCCACTCAAAAGGCACTAAGGCCACAACAAACGGCCCTTAATGACGAGTATGAGTCCTTACCGTATCAGAACGCGGTAAAATGTCGAGTTTTAGTTTTCATCGAGGGACTGGAAGAATAGCAAATAGCTTCGGACGTATTCGGAAGTCATCGGAACATCTTCGGACATTTTCGGCAGCGTTCGGAAGTCTTCGGAAATCTTCTGAGGTCGCGGGAACATTTTCGGAAATTACGGTCGTGTGAGGAGACGAAAATCTCACGCATTTGACTCAGAAAAAGTTGGCAGGTATAATATAACGTTGCTTTCAGGGTCTTCTCACTTCGGCTAGCCGGGACAACTCGGCTTGAACCATTTGCATGGCATAAAGCTAGCCGGCCTTGAAGGGTGCCCCGGGCAAGTAGACAGGGTGCCCCGGGAAGGCGGGCTACCCTGTCTAACATGTAAACGCTTCAATGCGTTTGCTAAAGAAACGCGTGAAAAGTGGGCCCTCCCAGAGTAGCTCGGTTAGCTTGGCACCCTCCCTCCATGTAAACTGGCCCTTAATTGTGCCTTAGTTAATTAATTTCATTTAGATTCGTGCATCTTAGAAATCTGCAAAAAAACAAACAAACAAACAAAAAAACAGCAACAACAACAACAAACAATGCATTTGTTGAGCTAGTACCTCGAACCCAGAGTCTTTGTTCCCCTTGACAAGCGGTCAAGAAACGAGCGACGCTGGAAAGTTCTAATTTTAAGTTCGAAAATATCTTCCTGCTGAACTGCGCATGCTAACGTTAAGAGTTGTTTTATTCCCGTTTATTTGTATTGTTTGAAAAGCCAATCAGGATTGTAAACTTATGGGATCTTTCGAGAGTAACTCGTTTCTTCAAGCCTGTGCAGTACGGAACGAAGACTAGAGAGACTAATATGAACGAACAAGTATAGCTTCGCCCCTGTAATCTGGTATTAGTTGTCTGTCTGTCCTTATAATAGTAGACAAAGGTATGTTACTAAATGTAGGTCCTGAAAGTGCCTCCCACGGATACGTTTTAATTCTGGTAATTTAAAAGCCATTTCCAGTTCTCAAAAGTGCGAAAATAAATAAAGAAACTAAGTGTGTTAGCCTGTGGAACAAATTGTTACAATGGTCTTTTTTCATCAAGGTTAGAGGGATGGCAAAATGGCACAGGTAGGTGTGAAAAAATGGACCTTATTTTTTAAAAAATAATTAAAAAATCTTTTAAGGGCGATTTAGACGGTACGATTGTTGCTTACGACTGTCGCTTGCAACTTCTGTAGCGCGCGCTACATTTACCTATACGTACGACCGTCGTATGGTTTTAAAGCATGACTCAAAATCCTACGACAAATTTAGGCCGCGTGCGTCTGTGGTAGAGAAGTTGTACGAGCATTCACATGGCACAACTTTGTTCTATGTTGTGTTGCATACGCCAAGACGCGCGACAAATCGTACCGTCTAAGGGCCTGCTCACATGGATGTGGGGGACTCCAGGCAGGTTAGGTCCCCCACCTAGGTGAGGTTACCAGTCTCTCTTTTTTTCTCGGTAGCGTTCACATGTGAGGTGGGGTACCTCACCGAGGCGGGTTACCCGCTTAGCTGTGGTGAGTTTTATCCGAGGTGGGGTGGGGTTCATCCGGCCAATTATCTCTGAATTCTTTTGTTAATATATAAGGGTTATTGGCCAAGAGTGAGGTCAAGATGGCGGGATATTGGCCAAGTTGTTTTTTTTTTTTGCGTGGTTATGGACCGAGATGAGGTCGAGGTCCATAAACACGAAAAAAAAAAGAGGCCAATATCCCACCATCCTGACCGAACAAACTTGGTCAATAAAGGATTTATTATATGTTATTTCATGATTGACACATTTTCTTTTGTTATTCAACAACCTTTATTTAACTTACGACCCTGTTGAATATTAACAAACTGAAAGTCCGGGGAGGGCTTGATAATTTAGCAGGGAAGAGCGGGGCTGATGAATTGAATTTGATTGCAAATGAGGGATTTATCTGTATAAATCCCTCGTTTCAGGGATTTATACAAATTCCTGAAGGGAAGGATTTATTAGAATTTCTACAAATTAATCCCTCATTAATTATTTACTTTCCAATTACTCGATTGAACCTTGCACTTCCTGAGAAAATCAAATTCTTCCTCTTGACAAATTTTTGACAATAATGTCATCTGCAAATGTATTTCACTACAAGCAATACAGAATGAAAATACATGTTTCTTTACAATTAAGTTTCCTGTCTTTCGAGATTACAAAAGGACACTGATTAAATTTCAGGAATTCCAGTTCCATCACAGCCCTTAGAAAATTTACAAGTTGTTTCGTCTTGTAGCTCGACTTCACGCTTTAATGGCGCCTTTTCACTACCAATTAAATCAGAAAGTGACACGGCTTCACTATTATCGAATGCCTTTGAAAACTCAATCTTAGTTGAAGTTTCCGGGCGTTGATATTTTTGCAAAGACCTAACATCTCTATGCCTGGTACGCTGCACAACAAACTTAAGATGGCCAATTCTACCGCGCAAGAATTTGGTGAGGCAGGCTCATCGCTAGCTACTAGGCCGTCTAAAATAGAATCAATACAAAAATTGTGTTGTAACAGTTTCTTCCGAAAAACTATTTTGAGTAAGAAAAAGCTCCTCGTCGCTATACATGCCGTCCATAATGACAGCACAAAAACAGAGAAATCAGTCGTTGGAAAACATTCGTACATATGTACCGAAAAACTAGTAAACAAGAACCAAACAAAATATCAAATGGAACACAAAAACAAAGAAACAAAGAAAGTGCAATGCTAAGTCTCTTGTGGATTCGCCAAAATAACAAAGTACAAAAAGGTCTAGCGCTTGTCACGGAGGAATTCGCAACAAGTTTTCACAGTCCTGTGAGAAACGCACACATCAGGTTGCTTTCATTGTATCTGCTTTGATCCAACGAAGGTGTGTACTAATTAGCCGGTGTTTGGCTCCTTAAACAAAGGATCGTTATATAAAGATCCCTCATGAATAATATCATGAAATAAGTCAGATAAATACCTCGAACGTCGGCATTAATCCGTATACATCCCTCGGGATGTATATGGATTAATACCTCCGTTCTCGGTATTTATCTCTTACATACAAAGGACGCTATTAAAAGGCAGTAAAACGCGGGACGAACGGGCTATCCCGAGTGGTCAAGATGGCTCCATCTTGACCTCGCAGGTAGCCAATCACAGTAGGAGAATTGATTCATCTTGACAGCTGAAAGAGCCAGTCTTAATAATAAAAGTTCTTAGCGACCACGCGATAGCATTTTAAACCTCACCCCAGCACCCCAGGGTTGCATGTGAAGGCTAGCTTTTTTAGACCACACCTGCCTGGGGTTCCCCACCTCCATGCGAACAGGCTCTAAATCACCCTTTAGATTTACCCCAGTCATCCATTTTAATACAGGTCACAAAAACACAGGTCAACATAGAGGTCACCATGCTACAGACAAATAACCTAGAAGTGTCTTCTAGCCCAAATCACAATCCAAAATTTGTTTTAGATTGAGGAGAAACTGTTGAGCTTAGTAACCAATCAATAAAGCAGTGACCTGTACTTTAGCCCCAGGGCAAGTAAAGATTCTAGAGTAACAAGCACTGAACAAAGATAAGGAAACATTTTGCAGGTTATTTATTTTTTACATATTTTACAATTAAAATAAAGTAGCATAAATATTAAGAAAATCATTCTTGATACTTAATGATCAAAATTCTAACTACATTTTTGTGTTCCTAAAATGATTATTAAAATGCAGTGATAATATAGTTAATAACATTTTGTTAGTTTATGAGAATTTCACAAGACTAATTCCTACAAAATGAAAATGACAGCTTTATATAACAACATTATCAAGATGTGTGTCTAAACAGATAAAAATTGTAAAAGTTTAAAGCAGTATTCCAAGTCAGTTAACAGTCTAAATTTTTACAACTTCAGCATATGTACGACGTATTTGGCAAAATTTAACCCGCAAAATGACTGCAGTTTCATTTGATGTAACACTAATGGAAGAAAGCCATTTTGTACATTGTGGTTCTCTGCAGTATTGCACAACAAAAGTACAAAAGTATTGCATAACAAAGTATAAAAGAAATATTTTTTTTTCTTTAAAACAAAGCCATTTTAAAATTTGTAAATTCGTTTGTGTGCACCAGGTACAGGTAAAAACGTCTGGCATCAGAAATATTCAAAATATTCCACAACACACTGACAATTCAATTCTAATAATAGAGTCTTTCTTTGGTAAGGAGGGTGGTACAATATTTACATAGTCCATCTTTCAATTATCATTAATAAAGGAATTTAAGCCAGAGGAAGCATCTCTGGAGCTGACAGATTTGCCACTCCATGGAAGCTGAAATGAAAAAATATGAAAATAAAATCACTGCATCAGAATTACAGGTGGCATTTATCAGTTGACACGAAACATTGCTAAAGGTTTACACAGGAGAATGGCATGTAGTCTATGGTTGTTGCATTACCACCATGACAGCTTAATATACATGTGTAATAGTGCGTGCTTTCTGACCTTAACTTGCCAACTGCTTAATAATGAAATTTTTATGGTGTGGAAGAGAAGAGAATTTGTAAACATAGTATTTTCACATGATGTCATGGCAGCCATGTTGGTGTTCCAAAACAAAGAAACGACGGCCATGTTGGTGTTCCAAAACAAAGAAATGGTCGTCATGTTGTTGTTCCAAACTAGACCTCCTGGGAATTGAACTCTATTTTAATGCAAATAGTTTCTTTTGTTTCAGTAAACAAAATGGCCAGGAGTCATGTGAATGAAAACTCTATACAGAGTTGAGTAGAATGGAGAATAGGGAGAAATCACAAAAAAAACTTTGACATCCCTCTCATTTCTTTTTATGGTGAAAGTCAGCTGTTTGTGCACTAGTTGTCCACAGGGTGGTAAAAATCATACTTTACCTGCATAGAGGGAGAGCCCTGAGGTATTGCATTAATATCTTGCTTATCCTCCTCCTCTGCTCTCCCCAGCTGCAAAGTGTCGGGAGCGCAAGTACAGAATGATGATGAATGCAGTGCAATGTAGATTCTAAAGCAGATCCCTGTTCTTACCTTGAACTCTTGTATTTTTCTCTGATAGCTTGCTGAGGGTGTTCTGATGCATGGCTGAATGTGCGGTGAAGATCATGTAGGCATGGTTGAAGGTCAAGGAGCTGAAATCCAGTATAGTGGCACAGTGTAGGGTTCTAAAGTCAAAGATGGATTTTTTTCATTTATAAAAAAGAGCATAATGTCTATTCACAAAAAGTAGATCATACACTGAGATAATGAAAAGTGATTTTTACTAAGTGTGTAAATCATCATATACACTGTACACCATGCAGGGTTGCAGATAAAAATATTCAAGGATACCACTCAAATTTAGGATAGAAAAAAAAAATCCCTGATCATTTCAACATTGAAGTGACAAAATTAATCAATTCCTTTGCAGGAATTTTGAAATGACATACTTCTATGAACAAGGCATCTCCTTTGCAAACTTATTGATGGTTAAAAAGCTAAAAGTAAGATTCCCTGACTTTTCAGTGATGAATTTTCAGGTAGAATTTAGAATTCCTGACTTGATACACAATTCTTTAACTTTTCCCTAACAGCAAAAAAGTCTTTTTCCCTGATTTCTTCCTAGCCACAGCAACCCTATTGACATATGACATTTTAAAGGCACTTTCTGAATTTCACAATAGCAAAGCTCATAAGTTAAAAAATTACATAGATACAGTAGTACATTGTAAATCTACCAGAAACAGCCGTTCTGCCTCTACGTTAATACTATCTTTATACATGAAAGCAAAAGGTGTACATGATTAATGTGTTAACAGTATGTTACCCATGATGAAAGTCCAAGTGTGTGAAGAGCCAAAACAACAGAACTTGCAGCTATTGTTGATGGCAAATACTTTAGGTAGGGATCACTATCAAGTAGTGTAAGTTCACAGAGATACTGCAACAAAAATTAATTATTATGAAGTAAGCAAGGATGAGTGACTGATTTTTTTGCATTGAGTAACTCAAATCTTATTTCATTACCAGCATTATATTAGTGCAGTATTTGATCAACTGTTGTAAAACCCAAAGTATTCACTTGACTAATCATAAAATGTACAGCTATATTAAGGTTCCAGATAAGATATAAAGCTGGTCATCAACAAGGAATTCCAAGGAGTCAAATTCCCACTGTTCCCAGCAAACCATACACCTTATTCTGAAATGGCGACCAATTTGTTATTCTTTTGTTTGCATGTAAATTAGCCCTCTCTGCCTCATTTTCACATTAATTCTTTTGTATTTGATACATGTTGATGAGTCAAAGAGGGCTAATTAACATGCAAACAAAAGAATAATTAATTGGCTACCATTTTGGAATAAGGTGTATTATAAATTTATTTATTCATCTGGTCATATAGCTGACATTGTAGGGCTTTTGACTTGAGACCCCCTTCTTATTTGATAGACTGCTACACTGTACAGTAATTGTATATTGAAGCAACCATGCAGAACTCAGGACATAACCAGGGGCCAATTCCTGAAAGGTCATAATTCTATTCCAGGGATGAATCTTCATTATTCCAAAAAGGTATTCCTGGAATAAGGCAGATTTATCCCTGGAATAGAGTTAATTACATCTTTCAGGAACCAGCCCCAGACTATCAAGTGTACATGTGATAAGTGGGTAATGGGTCTGGTAACTTAGCTTCTAATAATGGTATCACAACAGAGCTTCAGGCTCACAACTTTTTCCAAGGAATTTGACTTGAGAAAAATTTACCATCCTTTGCCTTTGCTAAATTGTCAAGTCATGTTAAATTATCTCAGCTAGTACATGTACATGTAGCTCACCTTTGATAATGCTTCCAACTTGGGGCGATCTGACTCTGAACAGTCTGCAGCCTTTACAAATCTCTCTAGAAAATTTACTATTGTTGGTACCGAAACATCAAAGTTTAATGTCTTTAAAATAAGGCTCTCCATTTTCAAAACCTGGAAAGAGTAAGAACAGTTTTCAGTATCAAGCTACATGTAAGGCAAAATGTGACCAACATTAGAATACTCAGTGAATACAGGTGGGGTATGTGAATGATCATCGCAGTTGTGAACACTACTTAAGCAGTAGTTAAAATAAGCTTAAAAAATTTCAGGCTTATACAGGAATCAAAACATCACCACTGAGAGGTTGTGGGTTTGAATCCAGTACAAGTCTGAATTTTTTCTTGTTTTTTTTTTTTATCACTACTGCTTTTAAAAGCACTGGGGGCAGAGGGAGAATCTAACCCCAAAACTTTGAAGTAACTGAGGTACTTCAAATGATCCCAAATGGGGCGCTTTAGGAGTAAACTCCACTACATTTTGACAGCTTCTCAAGGGCTTTTTATTTCAGCTGTCATTTTCTGCCAGTAATTTACTCAGGAAAAGCAGAGGTATTAAGTATTTCTTATTAAGAATTGTTGAGTAGGCAGCAAAATCGCTAGTCTCCTACGTAGCCTTTCTTTGTCTCGTCACGCAACGCTCCTCGCCACTAACGGCTGCTGAAAACCAAACCACATTCCTTTCCCTTTGTGTTTGCAGTCTAACGAATTAACCAATCAGGTATCACAAAAATGACAATGACGTCAGAGGAAACAGCATGCTTTTCATTCTGTCAGCGATGTCACGGACTCTGGTCACGAATGGAACAATTCCTAAGATTGTAAATAGTTTTTTACGTGATCATTGCCGTCGGCAATGCAAGTCAAGATAAATACTGATACAGGCAAAAGTTCACTCAATTTTCAACAAATCATTCAATTGTTGTGGATGTGAGGTGTTTTTCAAACAGCAGCAAATTGTTCATTTGCAGTGGACGTTATCTGTAAATGATGTGGCCGGGTATTCTGTAATCTGGCCCAGAAATGTTTGCTACAAGCGGTTGACAGTTCCAACGGGCTTCGTAAAAAGAAATTCAACGAGAAAGCGAGGAAGTCTTCAGTAAAGGGAACCTCCAAGAGCAAGGCGATTCCTACGAGCTACAGAAGAGATACGCAATATTCACGATGGAGAGACTGTCCGCGAAAACGTTTCCGTGACTGACCGAGCGAAAGCATCTAAATCCCTGCAATTTGGTAAAGGCAAAGCTAGCGCTCGTATTTCTTCTCCTATTGACTCCTAAAAGCGGGACTAGGGCGCCTATGACTTATGTTTCTGGCTTCCTATCTCAGATTCAAAGACACGCGGCCTACAATCTCGTGTTGAGTGTATTACCAAATCAAAATATGACAAGTCCCGAAAAAGATTGTCACATTCATTTCGTCCACGATTAACCTCAACACCAAACTCATCTAATCGGAAACAAAGTCAAGTGCAATTACTGGTAAAGATCTAGTATCGTAGTAAAAACGTAAACAAAACGCAAACCGTTTCCTATCACTCCACTGTTGTCCATTGTTAGCCCACGCTGGACACCGATATAAACTAGGCTGGGATTGGATGGACGCCGAACTGAGGAATTGGCGCGTACACTTTCCAGAAAATGGAAGGCTGATCCTGATTGGCTAATAGTCGGGAAAGGAATGTGGTTCGGTTTTCAGCAGCCGTTAGTGGCGAGGAGCGTTGCACGACGAGACAAAGAACGGCTGCGTAGCAGACTACAAAATCGCCAGCTGCTGGCACATTTTGACTGAGCTGAAGGATTTGCAGAAATCTGATTTGTTGATATAGTGTAAATCTCCCAGAATTTACATGATTCTCCAATGCCTTTCTTCAGTACCTGCCCTGTATGTGTAGTGCAAGAACCATACTTTCAGTTGCAGTGACTGAACAGATGAACCAGTGCCTTATTTAATATTTGTGTCTGAATACCGACCATTAAAATCAAGGTACAGTAATACACTGAGATTAGAAATGAGAATGTACCTGCTTGGCGGGATAGGTATCATCAGTAATGTAAACAAAATCAGATACTTCTGGTGGATAGATCTCCTCAAACTTCGATGCTATCAACATACAAGCTGTCCCAACAAGCTGAAGTTTTCCTCGCAGCACAGACATGACTGACAGGAATCGGTCAATGTAGTTTATTGTTAAGTACAGAGTCTGTGGCAAGAGTTTGTATTCTTCAGCGACTTCCACCAACCAGTCGACAAGAATTGCACGCATTTTATGATCGATGTCTGGTTGCTTCTTCATGTAGCCAGGTTTGGGTCTGTTTTTTATCTAGGAAGAAAACAAAAGCAGTTTATTTTAATTCATAACTGACTTCACCAAGAGCAACAGAACTATAATCTGTGTGGGCATCACAACATACATGATGCAGCCCCATATAAGAGAATCTTGGTATGTTGAACAAGTTAATATTTACATTGAATCTTCAAAGTGGTGTGCATCTACTGAAGTTGAAGTTGGCAGGATAGGTATTATCATTGATGTACATGTACTTGCACATGTAAGCCAACCCACACCTAACCATGGGACAAAAGGGTTGGCTGATCATCAGAGGCCAAATCCAGCAGCCAAAGACTGACAATTATTATAAGTGTAAAACCAAGTTTTGGCTTATAAAAGAGAGACTGACTCTGAAATAGGACTCTGAAATAGAGCCAAAATATTGTTGAATTTCTCTCCATCTTGTTTTCTTCATGGGTATGTACAATATATTATGGTTTGTAAAAAGAAGTTTTGGCAAGATGGGAAATAGAAATCAGAGAATCTTGGTCTAGAATAGGATGTAATATACCAAAATCCTGAACCATGATAATGTAAAATAGTCTAATTGGTACACGAGGGATTTTTGGTGTCTACACAAAAAAAAAATTTTTGTAAACAGATTTGGATTATACACTAGCAAACAGCCATCCCATAATTCACATACATGTAGTACCTCCCAAGGGGGAAATTCTCAAGGTTGTTTACAGACTGGTAAAACAAGACTGCAAGAAAAAGTAATTATAAACAGATACTGAATGTTTACTGGAGAGATAACATTCGAGAGTTAAAAAGGAGTAGAAAGGTCTGAAAACTTCAGTGAAGTTTAAACAAATTCTTCCACTAAAAATGCCCCTATCACCGCGCGCACGACGCACACAACCATTAAAAAGGTTCGTTTTCTAAACTAAAAGTGAGAAACACAATGAAGAAATACCTCAGCTTGCTTCAGATATTGAAATATCTCCGAGGCATATTCGGTGGCAAACAAGACATCGTCGCCTGAGTCGATGTCGCGTATTTCTGGCGTCGGTTCTTCGGTGCATTCAAAGTCCTCGTCATCGCTCGAGTCAATGACCATGGGCGAGTCTAGTGCGAAAAGTAAAATAGTAAATTCCCTTATTCACTGCGTAAATCGGAGCTCAAAATACGTCAAATTAACTTTGAGTTGCGGCTCGAAGGTGAAAATAGAATACACAAGTTTTCACAGTGAAACCCCGTTGCCAACGTTTACATTGTAGTTGTTTTGGGCCTCCGTTGTTTTGTTGACTTACCTTCTTCCGCGGTTCTGTTTCCGACGAACACATTTGTCAAAGCAGGCCGTGAAAGGGACGTCAGTGCCGGATTTAATTCCTCCACTATTGAGCTTTGATTCCTTGCAAGAGCAGGTGTCGGGTCGACGTGAATGGTAAAACTTTGCTGAGCTCTTGTCGGTACGGCGAAGGCAGTCTTCTGTTGTGCACGACTGAATGCATTTTCATCGTTCTTTGCGGCGCCGAACACGTACGAACTTCCCAGACCAGCCTAAATTTAGACAAGAAAAACAACAGTAAACGAAGAAATTGCTCGAAAAGCACGAGAAAACCAAGAAGAAGTTCTAATCACGGCAATTTCACTGAAACTGACGGTATACGGTTACGAGTTCATTTCACTGACCTGTTGTTTGGCAGCACGAAATGGCTGAATTCTCACCCCAGCGTTGTTCGTTATCGTGCCCAAAGCGGCTCTTTTCTGCCCTTGTTGCGTCGCTCTGGCTTGTCCGTCTTCCATTTTTGCTTTCTTCATCACATTGCTGTCTTGGTTGTCTTGAAAGTTGTTGGTTAAACAAAAATTCTCCCCGAGAGATAACGACATTGCGACAAGAAAAGCGGTTGAAACCAACGACTGGAAATTCAAAAGCGAACTAAAACTTCCTTACTGAAGACAAGTAAATCTGCAACGATAAAATATATAAGACGTGGCAGCCAGCACCAAGTCGCAAATGCCTGTAATGCAGTACAACTGAGAGAGGCTTTGACTCGTCCTTTGGCAAAGTTTGGCTTTATGATTGTGTCAGACTCGCGAATGCGAACGTTTTCGGTTCTGTCACATTTCAAGAATCCCGCTTGTCGAGCATCAGCCAATCACAGCACAGATCCGGGCACGTTGTTATTCGCTACATTGCGAATTGCCGCTGGTTGATCTGACTGAGGCTCATTTAGTCCGTCGGAATCTCAGCAATCTTACAGAAAACCCGTTTTTGTTTTTCACTGCAAAAGTTTTTAAATAATGCTTCATTAATCTTTTGCCCAACACAATGAAATCGAAAAGGTGTCGGAATAAATATTTCGAATTTAAGCAAACGCGTTTGTTTCATTTTAAAGTCCACAACGAGCGCTAGTGTCAAGTTGCTGTGTCAGTCAGGATGCCATTTGCTGTTCTCAGATTCCTCGCGAGACTCAAGGGCTATCGTTTGATTTTATAGAATGCGGCTTGTTTTTTTCCCACCTGTATGGCACCACGCCAGGGCTCGAGATCATCACCCAACACCTTTTCACGACGATTTGTTGTGAACTAGAAGGTGACGGACGCACCGCACAAGGAGCCGCAAACATAATAATTTTACCCCGCAAGTTGTTTTCTGTGTTTCCAGGTTGTCAGTCATAGCTTTGAAAAGATATTATTGTGCTAGCTACCACAGTTTTCCTTTGGTTGAAAATCAGTTCACATGACCCGCAGAAATATATTTTAAGTTGTCCTGGGTGTCGACTTTTTAAAAATACCGTAACAGCTAACCCACTGCGCTTTACGCGAATTCTCCGGAAATAAAAGAATAAAGTTTTCAATATTTGAAGCAGTATTTTTGTGAAAGTGAACTCTGGTTTTTAACCCGAATTTTAGTTCATTTTGAAATAAACGAACTTATGGGTGTCACTCACTGATCAGCCTCCATTTTCGGCTAAACATTCTGACTGGAATATAAAAATTTGACGAGAAGACGTAATGCGAATTTTAGTTATTTCTTATTTTAATTGGTCGAACAAATCGCTAGTCAGTTGTGGCCATGGATCATTTGTTCGAATTCCCAATCGACTTGTGAGCATTGTCAGTCATACACTTGAATAATTGATTGTTTGATTTTAATCGCTAATGAGAAATACAACATGAACTGATTAGGGTTTGCCGTTCCAATTCAGATGTAATATTTCAAACCGAGTGTAAATGTTTCATCAGGGGTTCCAAACACCAGGAAACAGATGAAAGCACGACGCCGAAGGCGGAGTGCTTTTATTGTTTCGAGGTGTTTGGAACCTCTTATGAATCACGAAGCACGAGTATTGGGCATAGCTTCTTAAACGAGTGGCCGACTATTATTATTTATCATTATTGTTTCGTTTCGTTGATTAAACAATAGCTGTACAATGTGATAAAAACGGTTTGGATGGAATGTGTCATTTGGGAGTTCTACAACTTTAAATTTTAGTGTTTCGCATATTCAGTTTTTTTGTGCGACATGCATGAGTCAAATTCAAGGTTTCGGATGCCCAAAACGTTCGACGAGGAAAGGGGAGTGTTACCAATTCTGTTCCGAAATCTACGATTTACAAGAACAAATGGGCGTAACAGATTTTTCGAGTATCGCTGGGCAAGACCAGAGAGAGCTCAAAATTTGCACCATTGGGCAAAGATGAAGACATTGGTGTGGATGTGCAAGAGGTGACTGAAAGTTTGAAAACATAAATGCCAATTATGCAAAAGTCTTAACTAATAGCTATCCAAGTTCGCGCAGGAGGCTGCAAATAAGTCGGGTGGACGTTATCCCTCTCGGACGCTGTACATTCTTTAATTGACAGAAATAAATTTTTGCTGTTTGCGTTAGCCTACATGCAGGCTCTTCATTTGGGCAACACAGAGAGGATTTTTGCCTCGATTAATGGCGCAGGGTCAAAAGCTAAGGAATTGGGGCGCCTTAGCATTTGACCGAGCGCCAACCTCTCTGAATTGTCCAGATGAAGAGCCTGTATGCTGGCCACTGTTTGGGTGAGACGTTATTTAGTTAGAATCAATTTATTCCTGTCACATGATTTTTCTAGAACGGTAGACATTTGGATATTGTATTCAAATCTTTTAAGATTTGGATACGATATACAAATCTTTCAAGATTTTCATCTAGTTTTTCACTGGTTATCCAATCGCATCCACGTGATGTAGTATACAGCTGTTGATTGGTGGGCTCGGGTTATGAATTATTAATGAGTTTGAGAAAGAAAGATGAAAACAACAGTGATGAAATATGCGAGTTCCCTTTCCAAAGTATTGCAGACCTATAGTTGTCACGAGAACGGGAATGTACCTAAATGATGGTTCAAGCGCGGTGCAGCCAGTGTATTCATCGTTCACGAGACCCCTTGCTTTGTCAAGTTCAACTCTTGCCTTTTCTTATCAGACAATCGCGAGTCTCACCAAAGTATAGCAAGCTTCGTCGCTTGGCCAGGTAATTGCCTAAAACGCTGTAAAGGTGGCATTTCTTTCATTTGATTCGTTAGTAATTATAATTCAAAGCGGGCACCTATCGACGAGCAGGTGGCTTTGAAATAAGCTTCTAAGAATTAAACAATGGGCTCATTTACATCAAAACGTGTTCTCTGGAAATGGCGACTGATCAATATTACGCTTGTTGTGAACAACAGATTTGCCCGTCCAGCCTCGTCCACAAAACGAGCAAACACTAAGGATCTTAATCCAATGGGAGCTAGAACTCATCCTGATGACGAGGCTGGACGGGCAAATGTATAGTTAATCGGAAATGTGATATCAGTCGTTGAGGGTATTGACCGCACGATAGCAAAGTGGCTTCCTGGCTAATCGGCTCAGATATCACCCGGCGGCGAAGGTCACTCCAGTCATGTATAAGCTGATCGCTCCTCATTCGCGTGTCTTACATGTCCCGATATACAAACCGCTGCTTCCCAGAAATTCCCAGACTGATTTTTTTCGAGCCAAACTAGTACTGATTTTCAGTTTTGCTTACTGTAGGTTTGGTGGTAATAACATGCGATAGCAAACACGGACCTGGATAAGATTTTCGAACACCCTCTTAGCTTTCGCTGTTGTTGTGTTTTCTTCTTGCTCCATAAAAAGGATTACTAAATTTGGAGTCTTTTAAACGTAGAGTGTCCAGGTTTCTTACCTTTTACACCCTCAATGATAAGCCGACGTGCCAAGCATAATGATTAGTTAATAGAACCATGCGATTGGCTCAATACCAGCAACAAAGATTCTTCACGCTGAGAAAACAAGAAGTAAGCCGTAACTCTCGAAGATTCTTCTGAAATGACGCACAAATTACCACGTATAGTTCAGTGGGAGTTTGTGCACTCACAGCGTTTGTTCGAGGATGCCGTTATGAATACTCAATTCACAGAGCTGCTTATGCGTGTGAGCCAGTAAACAATAGCAATCAGAGCTAAAGTCAGTAAGCTTTTCTTTCATTGTTTGAGCCTATTTTACATTACTATCAGAGCCACGTTTCCAATCATAATTGCCCGGCCTTTCGCGCATATGAATGGAATGGCGCGTGCGTGCATTCAGTACGAAAATTTAAAGTGTGAAATGGCATTTTTTTTTCTTTAGCTTGGAGTACAACGGGTTTCCATTGAAGAGTTGATAACAATTTGCGTTTACCATAGTGAAGGTGGCCCATTTACATTATCAAATTCGTTGAAAAACCCAATTTCCGTGTTTCACTCCCCCACCGACGTAGCACCATGCACAGTTTCTTTAGAAAATAATCTCCTCCATTCACTTGCGTTTACTTTAGTGTCCCTTTGCCAGACTCAATGCGGGTTGGTAGCTGATCCTTAAAGAGTGAGCAGAAAAAACGGAAGCAAAGCGTGACTCACATACAGGCATTTTTCAGAGTCGGTAACATGTACCGTAAAAGCTTTTTTAAGCCCCCGGGGGCTTATTTAATTTCAGGCGTCATTAACGGGGTGCTTAATAGAGAGAGGGGGGCTTAATAGAGAGGGGGGGGGGTTATTTCAAATCTGAATCTGAAACACGCCGTTTTTGTCTTAAAACAGTTTTTGTACAAAACACAAAATATCATGTGTTTGGTTGTATATTTGATTAAAAACAAGCCAATTGGGCCGAATGAAGTGGATTTCGCAACAGGGAATAGGAGGGACTAATTACAAAATCTCATGTCCCAAAAGGGGGGGCTTATTAGGGAGGGGGGGGGCTTATAGCTTATTACAAAAGCCAACTTTCAAACGGGTGGCTTATTGGAGAGGGGAGTTAATAGAGACGGGGGCGCTTAAGGTGGTATGTACCTCAAAAAATGCACTTTTTCAACAAGCTCTTTTACAAAATGTAACCAATGCACCTTTAATCTAGACCACAATACAAGTTTATTTATGTGCTTGTTTGCCCATTATGTTGCTATGGTAACCAGGTGGGCGGGGCTTTACCTGCTGTAAGGTGTCTCTACTATAACATTTCTAACTCTTAAAGTTTTCAACAAAACTTTGAAACTTTCAGGAAATAATCTTCAGGGGCACTGCTATGCAATAAACTAAAAAAATGCCATATTGCACTATTAGACTGAAAATTTACACTATCATTTTCCTGAGAAGCCAAAATTGACACAAACTTCAAATTTTAAAATTTTGATTTTAAGAGCCATTTGGACCAAACTGGCTATCTGTAGTTCATTGCATGCAAAAATATATACACAAACTTCTCTGAAAAAATTAGACAAATCCATCAAATCCTTATAAAAATATCACTGTTACAGTTTTCGCAGTTTCGCAAAATTCTAAATACTGAGAAAAGGGCTTTAAAAGTTTTTAAAATTATTTATCAAGAATTTTAACACAGAATATATGGTCTAAAATGTCTAAAACTGTCCAGAGGCATAATTGGGACCCTCTGCCTGCTTTGTTTTGTCATCTTTTCTTTTTCTTTGGCCCCTGAGAACTTTTCTTCTTCTTTTGGTGTCACCTTGGCTCTTTCTCTGTGCCAGGTGAACACGTGTTTGATTCTGTTGTTGGCATCCAGCTTCAGTGAACTTTCCTGGAGGAATGCCCAGAGCATCAAAAAGCTTCAAAACAGCACTGTTCTTGTCTAAATGTTCATGCAGCTCACACTGCTTACATGCCTGGCTAAGGGCCTCAACATCAACAACTTTTCCTGTGTCAATAGAGATCACAGTTACACAGCCATTTCTTGATGAAAATCCTCTTTTCTGCCATGTCCCATCACAAGACACACCACAATTTACAGGCTCAGATCCAGCAGAATCATTTGGCTCCTTCAGATTCCTTACTTCCTCAGCTGCATTACTCATGCTTTCTTTTGCAATAGATCGCAAACAAGATGTAATAACGCCGGAAATCTTCGAATAATTTTTCGCAGCTGGGGGTGGGGGCATGTTCATTAAAGTACAAAATTTTTGTGCACCTGTACGCCCTTTTCCGAGGGTTCTCATACCATAAACAAGACGTCTGTTTACCTCAAAGCTCTTTCCCTGCTGTTTGGAGGTATAAAATGAATATTTCCAGCCACAATTTTCGCATAATAAACGCAGGCTCGAGGCACAGCCCTTCCTATTAATTTCGTCTTCCATAAACAGAAGATCTAATTCACCACATTGATGACATCCCAACATCGAGAGCACATTGCACAATACTTCCATGTCAAAGAACCTGAAGCCTGTAATCGTAGGCCCACTACTAGGTGATGTTTCATCAGGCTTATCCACTGGCTTCTTTTCTTCGGTGTCCTCTTTGAGTTTCCGGTAAGAGGCAGACAAAGTTTCCTTTTCCTGATGATCGGGCTCCCGATCGTCAGTTGAAGTATTCGGCGATTTAAATTCATCTCCAAGCCCATCAGAACCATTTCCTCCATCTACACCGTCTCCCTGATTGTGTTTGGTGAATCTATTGCCGTAAAACTTACGTTTCTTTCGTCTTTGAGAAGAAAACTTGGGTTTTGCCATTCTGTAGCAGATCGTTCCACAATTTGGAAAACAAAAATGGCGGCATTACGTCCAACTTACATCAAAACGAGGTCAGAAGCTCAGAATAGGTACCAGTCTCCCAGAGGAGAATAGTGGCGGGACTACGATCTTTTGTCCCTTTCCTGTCGCGAAAACTGACGCGTAAATAAACCTGTTTCCATGGCAACGAATCGACATGTCCTTGTTTGAGCTGAAATATTTCTTTTTCCGTTCAGATATTAGCAGAAAAACCCCTCTCAGAATAAAAACAAGGCATTGAAGGTTTGAAAATCAATAAAAAAAATTTTTAACCAATATTCGAAATTTTTGCGTTTTTTGAGGTACATACCACCTTAATAGAGCTTTTACGGAATTTACATCCATGTTGGCTATTTCATGGTACTTTGCGCGTCTGTTGTAATTGACCGAACAATTATTTTGGTTTTGGTTTAAAGCCAATCAGCTGAGAACAGCTCTAAATTAGCCTCCTTCGCAGACGCTCTTTTGGCTCGCTACCGCAGCAATCTTTCCTCTCCTCGTTGCAGGGTTTTTTTTTTGGAGGGGGGGGGGGGGGAGGAGATTGCGTGACGAGCCAAAAGAGCTTCTGCGAAGGAGGCTAGCTCTGAATCATTATGAGTGAAATGGTCCCTAACGATGATTTATCAATAATTCTCTGAAAGACCGGGTCCAACCTGTTGTCGGATGAACTACAATCTACACCATTCAATGGACAAAACTGAATTGTGAAGCCAAAACTTTCCCTTTGTGCTTGGCAGCAACTTAAGAAAAACATTATTACTATATTACCTTATTATAAGAAATAAATGCTTCATGAAATCATCGCGAATTTGTAAAATTCGCGTAATTTAAGTTGCGTTAACTTTTGTTAGCGATTTCCGCGTCATTAATTAAGTAGCGCGTTCATTCCCGCGACCTTAATTTCAATTATTTACGCCTCAAATTCTCGATACACTCTACACATTCTTGACAACTAAGAAACAATAGCCTTTTTGAATACGTGAATGATCATTGCAGTTATGAACACTACTAGAGCAGTAGCGAAAATAAAGCCTGAAAACTAATTCAGGCTTGTACGGGATTCGAACCCACCACCTCTGCGATACCGGTGCAGAGCTCTAACAACTAGTTTAGCACTTATTATAGTATTTCAATTTTTCAACGATGTCTGTAATTTTTAAGTCTTAGCTTTTAAGTACTAGGTTTAATGCGCACGGCTCTTTAGAAGACCACTTTTTAGTGATCAGGATCCCGTTTTTTCTTAACTTTTTATTGTAAAGTGCCATGAGCAAGTAGTAATAATGGCGCTATATAAATATTTTATAATAATAATAATAATAATTATTATTATTATTATTATTATTATTATTATTATTAACTGAGCTAACAATCCAACTGGGAGCTGAAACAACTGATTTTTTTTTTCAGGCTTTGTTTCCACTACTGCCTAAGTAGTGTTCATAACTGCAGCGATTATCATTCACGTATTCATTCTTTAATCCGCAGTTCAAATATATGATTTTCATATATTCATTCTCACAAGAGCCTTTTTTCACGCACTGTATTTCAGATCAAACTTTCACAAAGTTTAATCGTTTACAATATTTCTGTAAAAGGAAAAAGCATTCTTTTGTCAGGGTGGAGATCCGCCGGTATAATAATAATAATAATAATAATAATAATAATAATAATAATAATAATAATAATAATGATAATGATAATAATAATAATGATAATAATAATAATAATAATAATAACAATAATAATAATAATAATAATAATAATAATAATAATATTTAGTATCGTGGACGCTAGTGTAAAAAACACTGGAAGTGACCAGATTCCTTCGCTTAACCCCTACGTCAATGAGAATCTTTCGCGTTAATTTCCTTTATTGGAAAGTAGTTCAATTCGCGTTAATTTAAGTCGCATTATATATCGAATACTTTAAATAACACGAGCGTTAATTTCCAATAAGAAGGTAATAACACGAAAACGTGTTTGTTTCCAACTTTCATGTTTGAAGCGGTACATTTGCAAATTGAGCAACCTACATCGTCTGCAGAGTGGGTAGTTCTTTTTTTTTTTCAAGCAAATTTGGATTGATAACCCTTTTTTTTTCTTCCTGTTTTCAATTCATAGATAGCCTTAGTTTGTGTCTTCCTTTAAGGCAAAAAAACGCACCATTTTACTACGCATTAGGCACTCCTCGATCCACGTCCCAGAAAGTTGTGCCAGCGTCTTATTGTACGAAACCAGTGGTTACAGGGCGGCTCCTCAGTTGTAACTTCCCCGCTCGCACCTCAAGATCTTCATATTCGCTGCATGGGCTTGGAATCTCAGCATCATTGTCATTTAACAAAATACCTTCATTTCACCATCTGAAACTACAGCTTTTATTCACAAAAACGCTTTCAAAATACTAGACGCTTAAAAAGTTGAGTTCTTGCAAGGTCGTCGTCACATTCGTCAGCCTCTGTGCTCTTAGCCGCAAGTACCATTTCAGTGTCTATATCTTCTTCTGCTTTTTTTGTTGTTGTTGTTTTTTTGCGCTTCTGGTATGTACATAAATAGTAGATAGCTGTTCCAAAGAGTTTTTTTCGAATTCCGCCTTGTTTTTGCCCCGAGCTAGTAAGGGGCATGGGTCTTGACCTTGTTTGACATCACAAACTGCTTTGCAGGCATGTTTACAAAGACTTAATGCGATGCAAATCCGTTTGTGACGTTCGGTCAAGTTCAAGGGGGAACTTTGAACGACGATTTCAGGGGGAAAAAAGGCGAAATTCGAAAAAAAAAAACGTTTTTGAACAGCTATCTAGTCCTCGTGTACATACCAGAACCACAAAAACCAGAAGACGATATAGACACTTTAACTAATGGAGAGCATGTCACTTTGACTGAAAAGGTCCAGGAAACCCTCTTCATATATATTCAGCTATGGAAACATCCTGTCGAGGAGTTCTCTAGAGGGATCTGAAAAAGATATCAAGTGGTTATCATAGGAACAATTACTGGTAGAGAGATTCCGTGTGGGCCAATGTTTGCTCCGGAGAAAATTCCTGGTATGATTATTCAAAATGGCAAAAATATTCAGTTCAACGAGCAATGGGTTCTGAAGAGTGTTGTTTTCATCCACAGACTTAAAGTGCTACTACGATCAGAAAATCACTTGTCTTTTTTTCGTCAAATTTCGAAAGTGTGTTTCCTTAACAGCCGACTTGCGAAATTTCAAGCTTTAATTTCAAGCAGAAGACTGTTTACTTTGAGTCCAACTTTTTAATTTAACGGTCCGCCATTACTCACGTTCATAACTGACCGATTAGATCTCGGAGAGCTGGATCCAGGATAAAATGACGTCATTTACTCACTGGTTTAAAATGCAGCTTATTAAGTATGCAAAACACGAGTTTGAGAGTCTGAAAGCTCAAAATTCCCGTGCTGCATATTAAATCAGCCGGGTTTACACACACTGCATTCTTACTCTTGTGAGCTTTATATGTCATTTTGTCCTCGATCCAGTTCTCTCAATATTTTGAAGTTAGTAATGCCGGATCACTATATAGAAACATTTCAGTCTAAATAAAAAAACTGACTTCTCCAAATTAAAGCTTGAAATTTCTCGAGTTGGTTGTTAAACAATTTGAAGAAAAAAGACGAGTGATTTTCTGATCGTCGTAGCAGTTGAAGTAAGACGTCTTGAAAGCACAGGTTCTGGTATGAACGTATGCAGGAAATACGTCTTTGTAGATGAACAAAACTTGAATTAAAAAGAAAGGCACTTTATCTCTATTACCCTGCTCAGTATACTAATCAGTGATAGACAAGTACGTACATAGCAAAAGGCCAAAAAAAAAAAAAAAAAAAAGGCCTTAGTGCCTTTTGAGTGGCTTCAGCTTACTTGATCACATTAATTTGTGAAGTATCCTTGTCACTCCAGCCACATCCCACAAGCTTTACGTTTTCATTGCTTGTTTTATGGATATGTGGGTACTTGAGCCTGAGCATTAGCTATGCCATGCTGACGAGGCCTAACAAGGCCGACACAGCTGTCCATGGTTGCTAATGCTTGGGCTCAATCTTTGCTTTGGTAGATTTAAGGGGTAATGCCCGCTACCTTGTGGCCTAAGTACGCACATAGTCTGTTTTGTGAATGATATATGAAATGAATCATATATGAACTGCGGAAATGAAATCAAATGAAGAATGATCCTCGCAGTTGTGAACGCAATTTATGCAATTGCGAAAAGAAGCCTGAAAAAAATTCAGGACTTCAACGGGGTTTGAACCCGTGACCTCGCGATTACCGGTGCGATGCTCTAACCAACTGAGCTATGAAGCCACTGACGTTGGGAGCAGGTCAATTGTGGGTTCATATGTTCCCGTGAAAGAAATGAGTGTGAATGATATATGATATATAGTCTGTTTTATTAGCTAAACATAAAGAGCACGGTGTTAATTATACTCATTAGTAGATGTGTGGCCCTCCTAGCTCTCCGATCTGGATATTGCGATTGAACAGATTTAATTTTTATATTACGTTACTATACGTCTTTTCTTGTATTTCCTTGTTTTATGTTATATATGGAAAATAAAAAAGAAATGCTTGAATCTCACGAATGACTGATATTTCTCAGACGTTATCTTTCATTTTTGGGACCCGTGACATACTTTTTCTGCCCTCGTCAAGATATAACTGAAAATTACCTCATTGTCTCCCTCCTGATTCTTACTAAGAGCAGCTCTTAGTGGTATTTTCTGTAATGATGCATTTCAGTGCTCTGCTGCATGGTACACCTGTCCAGAGCTCCAATATGTGTCGCGATTTGCAACGAACCTCCATGGCATAACCACTCACGGCTCAAAAGCTTCTCCCTTGCTGTAAGCTACCAATTATTTAAGTTCTAGGTCGCCGGCTCTCCTACAATTAGATAAGACTCTGGGAAAAAGTCAATGGAGATCTTAGCTTGTTCCTGGCCTTCTTAGATTTTAGTACCAGTTAACATGTATTGTATATGAGGCGGACAAGTCTGTAAGGCGGACAGCTGACTGAGTAAGTTTTTCGGCCTTACATGAGCTATAGAGGAACCAGGACATTTTCTCTTGTATTCCTTTGGAATTACTACGATACTTAACTTCTCAGCCTTATGCCATATGATTGCTTCTGCAACTATGCGACCGCGAAACCTGGAGAAAAGATTAAACAAAGAAATGCATTTCAGATAATAAGGAGACAATGCATTACTACATTGTAAACAGGTAGAAGAATGAATGAATGAGTGAGTGAGTGAGTGAGTGAGTGAGTGAGTGAGTGAGTGAGTGAGTGAGTGAGTGAGTGACTGACTGACTGACTGACTGACTGAATGAATGAACGAATAGTAACAGTCACAGTAACAGCAACAGTATATCTGTATTGTGCCGTACTCTCACAAGGAAGGTATTGGTCTCTTTCACAATAAAGATGTCCAAAATTTTAACGACTTAAAATAACAAAAAGGAGTGTTAATTTTACAATTTACAATAATAAACTAATTTATCATTTAATTACTAACAGTTGAGGATCTCTTTTCTTTTTAAATTCCCTGTAATTTTGCATGTATTTTGATTCCCAGCTCGGTTTATGAAAACTTGTCGTGATCATTTAAGGTCTCGAAGCAATTGTCCACTCTCTTAACGATGGAATGGAAATCTCGTCGGATATCATGGCACCCTTGGCAATATTTCACATCACGCATCAAGAAATGCTGCTCATCTTCTATGGAATTCGTCTTACAAACCAAAATTGTTCCATGTACGTTCCACAGGAATTGGTGTTCCTCCGTTTTCATGCTTTCCAGCTTGTATTCTTAATAAGTGGGCTCCTAGCCTGAGCTTTGTTAGGTTTACTCTGTGAGTTGGATTTCTAATTTTCTCCAGATAATCTTCTATCTGGGAATCTTGTTTAATTTCCTTATGTGTGAATTTTTACCTAGAATCAAGCGATGAACTACTCTTGGATGCTAACCACTGCTGTATATATTCGTTCCTTAATTTCTTTTTCATATTAGAACGAGCAGTCTTGAGGTTTTGCAAGGTTAGTTTCCTGTGCAAAATATTGGCGCTATAGCATCACTACTGAACACGCTAAAAGATGACCTTTGTTTTGTTACATACTGGAATGCTTCACGTAACAAAGGGTTATTTGTTTCATAATTCAGTCACTGCCAATTATTAAATATAGCTGCTTTGATATCAACACGTAAGGAGTGTCGTCCAAGTTCTGCTCTGCATGCAACGTTTTCTGTATACAACGGGGTGTTGAAAATCTGTTTACAGAATTTGATGTGGACCTGTCAATTGTCCTCTTGTCAAAATGTGTCTCAGGACCCCAGATTTGACAGCCGTATAGTAAAATTGGCTTTACCACAGCATCGAAAAGTTTATTCATGGTAGGAATTGTCGTCATTGTCGCTGTTAGAGAGAGAACGTCTTAAAGTGGCAAGTACCTTCGAAGATTTTTTGCTACCAATTTCTCAGGCATTCGCATAACGACCAGATGATGTCGAACGAATGAATGAAAGAATAGACGAACGAATGGAGGAGGGAACTGGAAGGAAGGAGGTAAGGAAGGAAGGAAGGAAGAGAGGGAGGGAGGGATGGAAGGAAGGAAGGAAGGAAGAGAGGGAGGGAGGGAAGGAGGGAAGGAGGGAACGAATGGAGGGAGGGAGGAAGGGAGGGAGGGAGGGAGGGAAGGAAAGAAGGAAGGAAGGAAGGAAAGAATGAAGAGACGGAGGAAGGAAGGAAGGAAGAGAGGGAGGGAGGGAAGGAGGGAAGGAGGGAACGAATGGAGGGAGGGAGGGAAGAAGGGAGGGAGGGAGGCAAGGAGGGAAGGAGGGAAGGAAGGAAGGAAGGAAGGAAGAGAGGGAGGCAGGCAAGGAGGGAAGGAAGGTAGGAAGGAAGAGAAGGAGGCAGGCAAGGAGGGAAGGAAGGAAGGAAGGAAGGATGAGAGGGAGGCAGGCAAGGAGGGAAGAAAGGAAGGAAGGAAGGAAGGAAGAGAGGGAGGCAGGCAAGGAGGGAAGGAAGAGAGGGAGGCAGGAAAGGAGGGAAGGAAGGAAGCAAGAGAGGGAGGCAGGCAAGGAGGGAAGGAAGGAAGAAAAGAAGGAAGAGAGGGATTGAGGAAGGAGTGAAGGAAGAGAGGGAGGCAGGCAAGGAGAGAAAGAGGGAAGGAAGGGAAGGAGGGAGGGAGGGAGGGAAGGAAGGAACTAACTAACGAAAGAATGAAGGAGCGTAACGGACGAACGAACGCATGAATGAATGAAGCACATGTCTCAGGTTTTTACGAAAGAAAAAAGTGAATATACTTCTTTGTGGTTTCAGACAGGGGCTTGACACTTCTAAAAGCCAACTCGCATCCAAAGAGGACAACGGTCGAACAGAATAAAAACGAAAAACAAGACTAAACAAACAAAAAAAAAGCAAACAAACAAAACAAAACAAAAAAAAACAAAACAAAACAGAAAAGAAGATAAAACTACCACATCACTAATACAGCATCAACCACAACCTGCTTTACATGAAAAGACGTCAGTATACTGTAATGACAAAATATGCTCCAACTCAATAAGAACTTGATTTTGTTTAATATTCTTGGAGCTGTTGTCCTGGAAAAGTCCAAACTATAGTTCATTAGTGACAAAATAGGCCTTATCTCGGCTTAAGACGCCATCTTGGCGGCTAGGCAAACAGAACAGAATTACAGTGTTTGTATGCAAATCCGTTGTCAAAAAATGCGTGCAGCGCCTGTTCTTCAGCAAAAACACACATCACTAATTAATAGTACTAGGACAAAGGTTCCTCTACTGACAAAATTTAAGGGATTTAACCGTGCCAGAAAACGTTCTCTGGCTTTTTTAATTGTCCGTACATTCGTCTGTTATTTTTTCCCGGGAATTTTTTAGCCCGCGGCAAAAACTTACAGACGGATTTTTTTTGACAACGGAATTGCATACAAACACTGCAATTTCTGTTCTGTTTGCCTACCCGTCCAGATGGCGACTGAAACCGTGATAAGGCCTATAACACATCGAACACCACACAAACAATTTTCTGGAGGAAAATAAAATGCGGAAAATCAGCAAATTAAAATTAAGGAATTAAATAAAAACGTTGGAAAACAGTCTTAGGTAACGTATAATTAACTGAAGAGGCTAGGAAGTTTGACTGCGCTTTGCTCTAAAAGGAAACGAAGAAGCACACCCAGTGTTTAAATAGCTCACTTTTGAAGGGAAATTACACTCCAAAAGTTAAGCGGTGGTGTGTATTTTTGCTTCCAGTTATCCTCCAATTGACTTCCTTGACTCGTGATGTAAGCTGGTTACAGATGTATGTAACAGGACACAACATGCAAGGAATAGGAGGATAGCTAGAATGCGTTTCGTGCTAATCAGGTTCCGACCATTTAGAAAGCTCTGTATGAAGGGCACCTGATCAACACATTGTCGGGCCTCGTGCCTCGTGTTCACTTCATGTCAGCCGTTCAGTACTAGCAGAAATGAAGCGAACAGCAAGAGAAAGAAACCTTCCTATGATCATGATAATTTGTTAGCAATGAACTACGTCGCTCAACAAAACATAATTTATAATGACATTATTACACATTTTAGGGGTACTTTATAGATTACACTCAAATTAAAGACAGCATTGAAAAACACGCTTCAACTACTATACGAGGCTACTGAGTTCAAAATGAAGATACTGCTCAGAAGAAGAACGTGAGGTACACTAAATAGGTAATTGGCAAAAAAAACAAACACATCGATAAATAAGGGACACTAAGACATTGATAAATGGGCGAAACAAACCTGGCGGTATTGATGTAACTGAAATAGTCCAGTTGGAATGACTTCGATTCAGGGATGATGAACTCGGAATTATTGAAATCAAGGAACTTGAGGAGAGAAGATGACTTGTCCTCTGGCATATTGACGGTGATAAACTGGTTGACACAGATGTACTTGTACTCACGGTTAACGAGGCGCTCTGGGTGATTGATGGTGACAAACTGGTGGAGACAGACGAACTTGTACTCGCGGATGAAGAGGTGCTCTGGCTGATAGATGGTGATACACTGATGGAGACAGACAGACTTGTACTGACGTATGGTGACCTGCTCTGGCTGATAGATGGTGATACACTGATTGAGGCCGATGGGCTTGAACTCACTGATGGTGACGTGCTCTGGCTGTTAGATGGTGATACACTGATGGACAGAGACGTGCTTGTACTCCCTGATGGTGACATGCTCTGGCTGATAGACGGTGATACACGGATGGAGACAGATGGGCTTGAACTAATTGATGGTGACGTGCTCTGGCTGATGGATGGTGATTCACTGATGGAGAAAGACGGGCTTGTACTCACTGAAGGTGACGTACTTTGGCTGATAGACGGTGATACACTGATGGAGAAAGACGGGCTTGTACTCACTGATGGTGACGTACTCTGGCTGATAGACGGTGATACACTGATGGAGAAAGACGGGTTTGTACTCACTGATGGTGACGTTCTCTGGCTGATAGATGGGGATAAACTGATGGAGAGAGACGGGGTTCTAGTCACTGATGGTGACGTGCTCTGGCGGATACATAGTGATACACTGATGGAGACAGACGGGCTTGAATAAACTAATAATAATAATGAGAAAAATAATAATCAGTTTATTTAAGTCTCAAATGTATTTAGGCGAGCACAGATGCCCTAATAATAGGGGAGACTAAATGAAATCAACTCTAAATAAATCAAATCAAATCAAATCAAATGTTGGTTTTTGGGGAAAGGGGAAAACCGCAGTACCCGAAAAATAACCTCTCGGAGAAGAGTGGAAAACAAACAAACTCAGGTAACTTATGACTCCGCGTCACTGATAGTGGCTAGTCTGAATTTCAGCCTTTTCCTCCCGCTAGGGCTAAAATTCACACTATGATAGTGGCGTGCTCTGGTTAATAGATGGAGATACACTGATGGAGAGAGACAGTCTTGTACGCATTGATGGTGACGTGCTCCTTCTGATAGATGGTGATACACTGATGGACAAAGACGAGCTTGAACTCATTGATGGTGGCTGGCGTGCTCTTGCTGATAAATGGGGATACACTGATGGAGACGGATGGAATTGTACTGACTGATGGAGAAGTGCTCTGGCTGATGGATGGTGATACACTGATGGAGGCAAATGGGCTTGAACTCACTGATGTTGAAGTACTCTGTTAGATGGTGATACAGTGATGGAGACAGATAAGCTTGAACTCACTAATGGTGAAGTGCTCTGGGTTTTAGATGGTGATACACTGATGGAGACAGATGGGCTTGAACTCACTGAGGGTGACTTGCTCTGGTTGATAGATGGTGATATACTGATGGAGTCACACTGGCTTGTACTTAGGAATGGAGAGTTGCTCTGGCTGGGTGAGGGTGATAAACTTGTGTAGAAAGACGAGCTTTTTCTCATGGATTGTGAAGGGCTCTTGCTGATAGTTGGTAATGCACTGATAGAGACAGACGGGCTTGAATTCACTGATGGTGACGTGCTCTGGCTGATAGATGTTGATGCACTGTTGGAGAAAGATGGGCTTGAACTCACTTATGGTGAAGTGATCTGGTAGTTAGATGGCGATACCCTGATGGAAACTGATGGGCTTGAACTCCATGATGGTGAAGTGCTCTTGCTTACAGATAGTGATACACTGATGGAGACCGATGGACTTGAACTCTCTGATGGTGACGTGCTCTGGTGGATTGATGGTGATCCACTTATGGAGACAGACCGGGTTGAACTAACTGATGGTGGCGTGCTCTGGCTGATAGATGGTTATACACTGATGGAGACACATGGACATGAACTCACTTCCTGTAACTTTCTCTGGCTGATATATTGTGATGCACTGATTGAGATAGACGGGCTTGAACTCAGTGACGGTGACGTGCTCTTGTTGATAGATAATGGTGCACTGATGGAGACACATGGGCTTCAACTCGTTGATGGCGACGTTCTCTTGCTGATAGATTGTGATACACTGATCAAGACAGACGGGCTTAAAGTCACTGATGGTGACTTTCTCTGGCTGACAGATGGTGATACACTGATGGGGACAGAAGAGCTTGTACTTACTGATTGTTACCTGCTCTGACTGATAGATGGTGATTCACTGATGGAGACGGATGGGCTTGAACTCACTGATGGAGACGTGTTGTAGGTGATAGATGGTGAAGCACTGATAGAGACAGACTGGCTTGAACTCGCTGATGGTAATGTGCTCTGGCTGATAGATAGTGATCGGCACTGATGGAGACAGACGGGCGCGCGGGCTTGAACTCACTGATGGTGACGTGCTGCGGCTGTTAGATGGTAATACACCGATGGAGACACACGGGCTTATGCTCCCTGATAGTGACTTGCTCTGGATGATAGATGTTGATATACTGATGGAGACAGACAGGTGCTCTGGCTGGGTGAGGGTGATAAACTTGTGGAGACAGAGGGTCTCTTTTTTCATGGATTTTGATGAGCTCTTCCTAACAGACGGTGATACACTGAGGGAGACAGATGGGCTTGTTCTTACTGGTCCTTACTGATGGTGACGTGCCCTGGCTGTTAGATGATGATACACTGACGGAGACAGATGGGCTTGAACTCACTGATGGTGACGTGCTTTGGCTGTTAGATGGTAATACACTAATGGAGACAGACCGGCGTGTACTCACTGGTGATGACTGCTCTGGCTAATAGATGGTGATGCACTGATGGAGAGACACGGGCTTGTGCTCACCGATGGTGACGTGCTCAGGCTGATAGACGTTGATACACTGATGGAGACAAACAGGCGTGTACTCACTGATGGTGACATGCTCAGGCTGATAGATGGTGATACTCTGATGGAGACAGATGCGCTTGTCCTCACCGATGGTGTCGTGGTCTGGCTGTTAGATGGTAATACACTGATGGAGACAGATGGGCTTGAACTCACTGATGGTGACGTACTCTGGCTGGTAGATGGAGGCAGACAGGCGTGTACTCAGTGGTGATGACGTGCTCTGGCTGATAGATGGTGATACATCGATGGGGAGAGACGGGCTTGTGCGCACTGATGGTGACGTACTCAGGCTGGTAGACGGTGATACATTGATGGAGACAGACAGGCGTGTACTTACGGATGGTTACGTGCTCAGGCTGATAGATTGTGATGCACTGATGGACACAGATGGGCTTGAACTCACTGATGGTGACGTTCTCTGGCTGATAGATGGTGATGCATTGATGGCGACAGATGTTCTTGAACTTACTGAAGGTGACGTGCTCTTGCTGTTGGATGGTGATACACTGATGAAGACAGATGGGCTTGAGCTCACAGATGGTGACGTGCTCTGGCTGATCGATGGTAATACACTGATGGAAACAGATGTGCTTGAACGCACTGATGGTGACGTGCTCTGGTTGATAGATGGTGATATACTGATGGAGAGAGACTGGCGGCTGATAGATGGTGAGACACTGAAGGAGTCACACGGGCTTGTACTTACGGATGGTGAGGTTTTTTTGGCTGGGTAAGGGTCATAAACTGGTGGATACAGACCGTGTTTTTCTCATGCCTTACGATGATCTCTGGATAAGTGATAGGCCATTTGCGTTTACGGATGGTGTGGCACTCTGGCTTATTGGTTGTGATAAACGGACGAAGACAGACGGAGTTTTACTGACGGACTGCGATGAGCTCTGGGTGATTGATGGTGACAAACTGGTGGAGACAAGCGCGGTAAATTATGGCTTACTGAAGATGACAAATTAGTGGGGGCAGCGTGTCTTGTGGTCAGGAATGTCGATAAGCTCTGGCTTGGTGGGGATGTTGAGAAGTTGGATGAGAGAGACTGGCTTTATGTCACTGATGGTGATATGCTCCTGCTTATGGATGATGGCGAGATTTGAGAAAATTACTTGCTTATGCTCAAGGCTGGTGAAAGAACCGTGAGCAGTGACGTTGGCCATGCTTAGAAAAGAAAACGGCAGAGACGAATGCCTGGGAAATTTCGTGTTTTGCAGATTGACGGGGTCTCTAACCACATAGAATTCCAGATGCAAGTTTCATACTTGAGGACAAAGAAAGGTGTGCACCTTAGACGGTTGGTGAAAACGGCGGAAATGATATTAATCTGACATAGGCTGATTTAAGCGGCGGCTTGGTTTTACCTTTTGAAGAACATTTTGTTTACACTTTATGTTACACTGAAAGAATAGTGGAGGGGAGATATGTGTCAGCACTTGGTCAGCTAATTTGGGTTTTATTTTCAGCTCAACCTGCGGTTGTTAAATTATCAACCGAGTGTCAGGTGAGAACCGAGAGCCTTTCTTGTTTTCAGGAAGTAATATTTAAACGGCTTTTGTCGGGTCCCTGTTGGAAACACAATTTAGCATGCACAATTACAGAAAAAATTGGCAATTTCACCTGTAGCGAGCAGGCAAGATATGCGTCTGAGCTCTAGCATTGATACGAAAGCTATGGCACAACCTGGGTAACCAAACTAACAACACAATCTGAGGGCAGTCACACATTCAATTATTGTGGACTATAACTTGCTTTGTAAACAGATTGAGGGAAGTGGCATTCTGAAGGCGGGCCTCGTGAAATTTTTACCAAACGCAACACTCCCCAAAACATTAAATACCTGCGCCGAGTTGTTTGAAGCCCAGTTTGTAGGAGTGAACATGACGCAGATTTGGGAAAAATGAAAGTAACGCCAAAAATCGTCAACCTTGGGAGTATTCGCAAATGTTGTAAGCATAAGCGCAAGCATAAGTAGCTTATGCCAAATGAAAACGAACATTTAATACGCAAGCGAACGTAAGCATAAGCGCAAGCACAAGGAAAAGGAAAAATTTTGATCCTTGCGCTTGTGCTTCATATGCCGTTAAGCCCGTTTTCACGGTGAAATAAGCGCTCTTGTTCTTGCGCTTATGCTTGTGCTTGCGTCGGTAATGAAAACTAGGCTTAAAATGGCAAAGATCAGCAAAAAGTCGCAAGTAATACGAAAAATCGATAATCTTGTGATTTTTCACAATTTTCGCCAAAGTCGCAGTTTTCACGCAACTGGCTTTCGACTTTATATCATTAACATGACAAAGAACTGCGAAAAATCGCAAGTAACGCGAAAAATCGTCACCCTTGCGAGTTTTCGCAGTTTTCGCAGAAATCGCAGTTTTCATGCAACTGGCTTTCGACTTATTAACATGACAAAGAACTACGAAAAATCGCAAGTAACGCGAAGAATCGTCAACCTTGCGATTTTTCGCAGATTTGGCAAAAATCGCAGTTTTCACGCAACTGGCTTTCGACTTATCATTAACAAGACAAAGAGCTGCGAAAAATCGCAAGTAACGCAAAAAATCGTCAACCTAGCACACCGTAACGAAAAATCGCAAATTTCGCTGCTGCTTGCGAACTTGGACATAAAGCCCTGGTCAAACGGCGCATGATAGTCGATGATAGTTGATTCTCTCCAAACTATCATCAACTATCACCAACTATCATTCACATGGTCAAACGGCGCATGATAGTCGATGATAGTTGATGATAGTTCACCGGCAGTCGCGCGAGCAAAGGTCACGCGAGCAGCTAGTTCCAGTCTCTTTCCGCGTAAAATGTGAGCACTAAAATGGCTTCGCGAGAGACAAACTTGTAGAAGTATGAATTTATCGCGACGAAAGAGGGCGGCAGCTTGCTTAATAGTAATCGATTTGTTGGAGGGATGCGGTGTCTCTTCTAAGTCTTGCGAGTTGACACTTTCTTCAGAAGATATCTTCTCTATGTTATCTTGGTCTTCAATATTTTCGTTGTCATGATTATCATCTTGGATATAAACACGTATTTCTGAAGCTGCAGCTGAGCCTCGCGAGGAACTTTTGGCGGCCATTTTAAACGAGCCCGCCGATTTTCGGGGAAAACAGCTGACCAAAAACTATCATGAACTATCATACGCGTGGTCAAACGAGAAAAACTATCATCGACTATCATGAAGAATTTGAACAAGCTCAAAATGAATGATAGTTGATGATAGTCGATGATAGTGCATGATAGTTGGTGGTCAAACGGAAGCGCGCGCTTCAACTATCATCGACTATCATCAACTATCATCGACTATCATGCGCCGTTTGACCAGGGCTTAAGTGTACGAACCCTCCATTTACGACGATCTTAATCTACAAATTGCCACAATAGTATCGTTCTCTTCAGCACGTTGTTACCTACTTAATTTTCACCTAGATGTTCTTGATTATTTTCGTTGATATCATGGCCATGTTGAAGTCCGTTTCCTCGGTTCACCGCCAGTGCCCAATTGTACGGTGGAGATAAATAACTAATGAATCAAGTCACCGAAAGGGATTCGCTCGCCTGTCGATTGAGGTGTTTTCACGGTGATAATAATTATAAGACCCGTAAAAATTAACCCAACAATGTTGGCCAACGTGAACACTGCGTTGGGTATTGTTGGGAGTTTGGTGGTTGTTGGATTGTGTTACGACGACGGCAACGAGAACATCACAAAACAATAGGCTTAATGAGCAAAAACAATCGCCTGCACGTGCGTTTAATGTTGGCCAACGTGAACACTGCGTTGGGTATTGTTGGGAGTTTGGTGGTTGTTGGATTGTGTTACGACGACGGCAACGAGAACATCACAAAACAATAGGCTTAATGAGCAAAAACAATCGCCTGCACGTGCGTTTAATGTTGGCCAACGTGAACACTGCGTTGGGTATTGTTGGGAGTTTGGTGGTTGTTGGATTGTGTTACGACGACGGCAACGAGAACATCACAAAACAATAGGCTTAATGAGCAAAAACAATCGCCTGCACGTGCGTTTTACATTTGGGTACATTTCGATGCCGTCCGCTGTTTTCTCGAGAACGTGAGCGCATGACTGACGGCAAATTTTTCTTTCTATTATCTTACTTTGACGTCGTTCATAGGAATTTTGTCCCTGGACAGTTCGCCAGCGTGGTTTAAGTTAAACAATTTTGAATAATCTTGAAAGAGTTACAAAAACGAGAAGTTGTATTTGGAATAACGTTTTCGTTGCAGTCCTCGTCGTCTTTGCTCAGTAAGCTCCCTATTTCACCTGCCAGCGACTGCCAGCAATACCCAGCACGGTGTTCAAAGTCATTCAACATGTTGAGCAAACAATGATGGATATTATTGGCCAACAATGTTAGAATATTGCTGAAACATTGAATTTAAACCAACTGACCAAAGAAAGACCATGCCTTTGAAATACCAAAGATGCAGAACGTGGACGCTGCAAGTAGTCCATGACCAATTAAATCAATGTTATTGTGCGCCATTCGTGAATACTATACGAACAGTATTAGAAAACGTGATGATGCATACCGCGAACAACTGAATTACTCTCCTCAATAGTGTTTAGTGGCTTAATTTGTGCGGGAGTTAGCCTAGAAACCAGTAAAAATACCTAAGGCGTACACGATGCGTTTACAAAATTGTTTTGCTGAATCATTTTTCTCGTTTCAAAGGCCTTGCAAAGGGACGTCAAAATGGTGAGCTGTTTACGTTCTGTACTTTGAATGGATCGAAGTATGCTACCAACTGGTTAGCCATGAAATACGTAATAAATATAGATCAGGACATGCTGATTCAAACGACTTGCCTTTGTAACAAATATTGCCATATGGCCAAATTGACGTCAAAGTTTATGTAAACTACATCTGCGACCAACCACGTTTCACTAATCGAGACAATATCAAAAAATAAACACGTAAACAGTAACTACAGCCGAATATTTGATTTCGAGTTACGGTGTATTATCTGTTAGCACAATTTGAATCCAAACGGGATTCAAATGGCATTTTATATGTAAATAATATATAGATTTAGCCTAAAAGCGGGAGGTCATGGTTATAATTATTTTATTTACTGGTATTGAGCAACTTCGCATTGTTTTCCTTGCGCCAATATTTTGTGTTTAGAGCAGTCAGCAGGAATTGACCACGATTTAAAAACATCAAAACATTAAAGCATTACAAAAAACAATACACGACGCCTATGTTTGTTCGAAGATTCTTCAGTTGGAGAAGGTGAAGAAAGTAGACAAGTAAGCTTGTAGTAAGCTGGAGAAATTATTAAGCAACTTCGACATTATAAGTTCGTGAAAAAGAAAGATGAGTACCAACCTAGCTGATAGTTTAGAGCACAGGGAGTAGAGGAGTCCCTTTTGACCGTATTTCCAGTTAAACTCGCCGTACAGTTGGAGCGCGAGTTGATCTTCTTGGTTAGACTCACCATACGTAGCCTGCTTGGCAGGCGTAGAAAGGGGAGGGAAAGAAAAGCGAGAGGGAACGCCTGCCCTAAGAACCCAGGTTTTTTGCATTACGCCCACCGATTTTTCTAGTAATCCGATTACGTCTACTGTTAATTAAATATCAACACGTTCACTAATCAGAACGTAGGGCTCGCGCCTTGCGGGCTTCAAGAAAAAAATCCCAATTCGACTTCTACTGGGGCATAGAGCCGACCAGACAAACAAACCCAGAACTGAGAAAACCAAATTGTGTGACTAATTATTTTATTTTTTTTTCTTCTTTTTTTGGTCTATTTTCTTTTTAATTAATTTGGTGCCTATAAATCAAATGAGCTATTTTAAAAAAAGCGAATCTCGAGCAGCCGCTCTTCTTCGTAATTTAAGTCTCGCGAGTAAAGATCTTTCCTCCTTTGAGTCTGATTGAATGAGTTGTGTATCTGTGTGATACAGATTATATTGGCTACACTACTCGTCATTTCCATCAGCGAATTGAAGAACACAGAGCCTCCGCAGTTGGTGCACATGTGAAAGGTTGCCGCGGAATTACAAACCCCGAGCTTTCGAAACATTTTCCCGTTTTAAAGAAATGCCAGGGAAA
>JAEMWC010001509.1:2500-5000 GCA_016490735.1 Pachyseris speciosa
AAGCATATAGAGAGAGAAAGTATATTTATTTTATATATATATATAACCGTGATTTACTGTGTGGATTCCGTGGAACGATAGCTGCGATTTACTGTGAGGATTCCGTGGAATAATTTAGGACAACGCAGTCTTTGTCAGGATTTGGTGAGTTTGGACTTGTTTGTAGTTAAGCAATGGCGTTCGCTTCGTTGTTACATTCATCGAGTGGATTCGATGAGATTTCATGTTTGTTGTCGCATAAGCGACACCGTTCAGTTTGTTTATTGTTTGTAGTTAAGCAATGGCGTTCGCTTCGTTGTTACATTCATCGAGTGGATTCGATGTTTGTAGTTGCATAAGCGACGCCGTTCAGTTTGTTTATTGTTTGTAGTTAAGCAATGGCTTTCGCTTCGTTGTTACATTCATCGAGCGGATTCGATGAGATTTCATGTTTGTTGTTGCATAAGCGACGCCGTTCAGTTTGTTTAATGTTTGTAGTTAAGCAACGGCGTTCGCTTTTTATAATGTTATATTCATGTTTGTTACTTGCATAAGCGACGCCGTTTGCGAGTTGTTTGTAATTATGCGGACTCGTTAGAGTCGAATTTGCATGAAGAGTAACACAATGGGGGAATCCATACAGGCGTCAACTCTTTTTGTTCGAATGCCTAGAAATCAATGCTCGCTCGCTAGTATTGTCAAGACTCTATCGGTTTTCTATCGGTTTTCTATCGGTTTTCCGTCGGGTTTCCGTCGGGTTACTATCAGGTTATGTCGGTTTTCTGTCGGGTTTCCGTCGGGTTTCTGTCGGATTTCTGTCAGGTTTCTGTTGGGTTTTTTTCTCGCATGTTTGTAGTTACAGTTTTAATTATGCTAAGTCGACTTGCATGTATCTTCTCGGGGCCCATCCGCGCGATCCCGCAAGGTGAAGTTCATGTGGTTAGCCACACGCGAGGTTGCTTCGCGGGTGATATGTACGAATGCTCTGTCATCATATACTCGCACCTCGTGGAGTCAACTCGACCCTTCTCGGGACGAGGTTTTTACGACAAAGACGGACGTTTCGCGTGGGCAAGCTCTCTTGTTCGCTAAAATCAAACGTATGTTTATTCGATGACAGGGATCATTCGTCATGTGAAAAAAACCCGATAGAATCCTGATAGAAAATCGATACAGTCTTGTAGTATGAATCGTTAGTTTGACTCGAACCCCGAGTGAGAATGTAATTAGGATGTCTTTTTTGTTAGACTATGACGAAACGAGCTGCCGAGCAACCATTAGTCCGTAACGATGAGCTGTCCCCACCTCCGTTGTTCCGAATTGTGTTTAGCCCCATCGGAGCCCGACGCCGTTGGCGAAACGTGGTTTCAGGTCAGCAGTTTCATGCTTCCATTCATCAACTTCGAGCACCCACCCGCGAAGACGACCTGGGCCGAGAACTTATGAACGCCCTACTACTGGCCCTACAGAACCAGCTAAACAGCCTCCATGCCCACGAGGAGGATAGGGTGAATTTCACTCTCCAGGCGCCCGGATACATTCACGCCTACCAATCCATTAATTTCGGGGTGGTTGAAATCGCACGGCGTTCCCTACGATTGGAGGAACTTTTACAACAACTGAGTGCAAAATTGAACTCAAATGAAGCATTGAACATTACAGAGGGGCTGGAGGTCACCTTCAACTTGGTGAGGATGCCGCGCCCGGGTGGAAGACGTAAATGCCTCAACGTGGGAACCAAGTGCCTGGACGCAGTCAACAGGAAAAAGAGATGTATCGTCCCGATAAGGAACGCCGACGACCTCTGCTGTGCCCGCGCCATTGTAACGATGCGTGCCCACTGCCATCGGGAAGAGGGAACAGACCTCGCGCGCGACTGGAACAATCTACGCAACGGTCAAGCATTGCAAGGCATTCTGGCCCACACCCTACACCAACAGGCTGGCGTACCACCTGGACCCTGCGGCGTGGAAGAGCTGCAACAGTTTCAGAACGCCCTAGGGAGCAATTATCAGCTGCTGGTCATGTGTAGGGCCAAGCCCTTCATGATCATCTTCAAGGGCCCCGAGGCCAGACATCAAATCCGCCTATTGAAATCGGAGTACCACTACGATGGGTGCACGTCGTTCCCAGCTTTTGTCAACCGGAGCTACTACTGCATCGATTGCGAAAAGGGGTACAACGTGGAAGATGCTGACAATCATCCCTGTGAGGGCCGTATCTGTCGCTGTTGCCACCGGACAAACTGCCCTGACCACCACCGTGGACAGAGGCCCAGCCTGGAATGCCCGCTATGCCATTGTAAGTTCCAGGGGACCGACTGCCTACAACACCATACCTCCAGCGGAAGATGTCAACGTGTCCGTACCTGTCTGGCCTGCAAATCGCAGTATACCGTCAAAAAACGGCATCCCCATCGCTGCGGCATGGCCCGATGCCCTTGTTGCGAGGAAATGGTGATCATTGCTGAGCAAAAGTGTGTTGCATCCAACCGTCAACGCCGAGGAAGACATGTCCTATG